>JAHDVE020008859.1:0-80599 GCA_022606495.2 Halesus radiatus | reverse complement strand
GAAAGCTGTCTGAATGTTGCATAAATGAGATCCATGAGGCGTTTGTGTGGTAAAACCATTCGTGGGTTTTGTCTACCTCGTATATTCTGGTCCTCCAATAATACGATAAGGTGCTCCCGCGATTGATGCACAGGTGGGATCTAAAAGCCTCGGTGATTTATGAATGTGAGGCAGTGAAGACTACCAAACATGCATTCAACGAATGCCCAAGGCCGTAGACTAGTTCACAGATATTTGTGTTCTCGTTGACCCCCACCATACGAAAGAATAATGTATAATATAAACGTATGAATCTGTGTTGATCCTATTCAATTAAATATAAGAATCGACCGGTTTCGGAAGCACCCTTTCTTCATCAGGAATATATTAATACTGTACTAAGATACACAATAATGATAGATATACATGAATATTTAGGCGTTAGAGTAGAAGTCGATTAAAGGGTAATTAGGGGGTTTTCTGGAGGAAAAAAGCGATTCACTGGAAAATATCTAAAAGAGGACTACACGCTAAATTTACTAGGTTATTCAAGATACTAGATTTAATATTTATAGATTTTATAATTTCCGGTGCTTCTAAATTATCTGATTTTGTGCTTTTATTATTTGCGGTGAAGATCGGTTGAAATGAGATGATTGGCAAACTCTGAAAAATGTTCCGTGATTTTGATATTTACATTACGGAATGTCTTACCTATGTAGAACGAAGAACAGTCATTTGCAACATAGTTTATAAATACCCGAGTTGCTTAATTTATTAGTTTTTTATGCTAGGTGCAGATAAGTTTGATATACTCGTATAGAAGATTCTACGCCATTGGAAGGTATTCCTTAAAATTCTGTTTTTATAAAGAACAAAAAGTTGCGTATGCCATACCTTGCACCCGGTGCACGCAGCAACCACCTCTTGAATGGTAGCTGGAGTAACCACCACAATGAAGCCTAATGATATGGCAGCCATGGTTCTGGATGCATTTGTGCTGAGGAGCCGCTCCTGGGCGTCGAGCTGGAAAATGTATTGAGAGATCGGTTAGTTGATTTACTAATTTATTATTATTTTTATAAACAATAATTATTAATCTAAAACACTCATCCAAATTGAAAAAAACCTTCCGAGCAAAGATAAATGTCGCCGGCAGGACTCGAACCCGCACCCTTCTAATGTCCGGTTAGATGCTCTACCGTTGAGAAACACTAATGGAACACTAATATATATTGATTAACTTGGCGGGTTTGCGATAAGCCGACGTAGCTCAACGGTAGAGCATCTAACCGGACATTAGAAGGGTGCGGGTTCGAGTCCTGCCGGCGACATTTATCTTTGCTCGGAAGGTTTTTTTCAATTTGGATGAGTGTTTTAGATTAATAATTATTGTTTATAAAAATAATAATTGTTACCCTTTGCGCTATGCACAAAAATCTTGTCTTAAGTTTTTAAGAACTTTAGTTTATTAATTACTAATTTATTCATCGATGATTCATACGATGGATACAAAACCATTTCTAACAGACTGGAATGACCCATCTCCCTATATAGTAATATGTTATAAGACCGAAGATTCAGACTAGTAACTTCAGGCGAAAAGCGACCTTAGCGCCCCCTTAAGTCGAAACACCCGGAAGGTTCATTTTGGCGATATTTAAAATAAGCTGGAAAAATCACACGAAAAATAATCTAAATACTTACGGAGTTTAAAGATCGCAAGCCTCATTTCGAGCTTGTCAAAAAATACGTATAATTCAGCCACCTGAAGTTAGCTGCGGATGAGAGCGGAATTTTCGTTCGTTTTCGCCGTCCCCTCATGGAAAACGTGATAGATTCGAAAAAGGCGATTCTGTAGATCATTTTTTGTTGGAAAATACCGCGGATAGAAGATGTCGGAAGTTTAATAATCCATCGTAATTGTCGCTCTCCCTGAAAGGAATAGGAGTGGGAGTTGGGGTAAGAGTAGGAGTAGGGGTAGGAGTATGAATAGGGGTAAGAGTAGTAGTAGGGGTAGGAATGTGAGTAGGAATATCAGTAGGAGTAGGAGTACAGGTAGGGGTAGGGGTGGGGGTACTGGTAGGTGTAGGGATAGCCGATATGGGTATCAAATTAGGCGTCTCAATGAACGCAACCCGATCGGTGAAGTGATAAATTGAGCAGTAAGCTCCTGGGCCCCTTTTTGCGATATAAAATAATCGAAAAAATTATTTATCTCTTTTATCCGTACTGTCACGTAGAATCACCCCCCTGAAGTTACTCCACTTTACCCCCGGTTACCGTGTATATTAGGTTGAATACACGATGTCCGGATACTCGTGGCATAAGCGGGAGACTTTAACACGGGGAGCGGTGAATCTACATCATCATATTTAGAGAAGACTTTATAATATAATTTTTTCTTTTAATTAGAGCGATCGTCCTCGATTAAATTGACTCCGAAGGTGGAATTTTTCAAATGAATTATAAAAAAGCTGTTTATTATTGTCTTGCGTCGAATGCTGCGATGTTGGTGCGTCGAAGTGTACACCCGATCCAACAGTTTCCGAAAAAAAAGAAAAAAAATTTAAAAGATCTTTTAAAAAAATATATAATTTTTTGGGGTTTATAAGTTAGACAATCGATAAAGTTCAGAAAATAAAGTTTTTTTTTTTAAAAAAAATAAATTTTCCTTTTTAAGATGCGTTTCAATTTTATACATTTCAATTAATTTGTTCGGTTAATTTCAGGAAGTATAATTTCTTTTTAAATATACCTAGACTTTTTTCTTATTTAATTTTGTCTGGAAGGTAAATATATAAATTGCCCCCTCGTAGCTAATGGATTGCTTGGAATATTATGTATGTATATTGTGCAAATAGATGTCATCATGTTGTCGTTTAAAGTGTGTGTACTTGTGACGATTTAATGAATTCTTTGTGTGTATGAGTTTATTATTTATTTTATACATTAAGAGATATATATATTATACTCGTATAATTTTTTTATTGTTAATAGTTTCTTTTCCTCGTACATTTTTTTGGTGGATGTTCTAGAGTTAAAAGTAAATATCTTTTTCGTTATTTTGTTTCGTATAATCTGTAATTCATTTTTAGCAGATTATGGCAACAAGAAAAAAATCACTTGTTAGATAATATTGTTCTCGACAAATTTATTTCACAAGAACGAAAAATCAGTTACAATTTTTTTCCCTCGCTTTTCTTTTATTGATTAGAATACTCTAGTGTTTGAGAAGGGCTTTTAAAAGTCGTTTTCATGCAATCATTCAAAATAAATCATAAAATGATTTAATGGCTCCAAACACAATTCAAACTTTTAATTAAAAAAATACTTAGCGCTCACTGGAGCCAGAAAAATCATTTCGTCGGCATTCCTTGAATTCATTTTTTGGACATTCGTTTCATACGTATTCAAACAATGGACCTATATTAAATCGACGTGGATGTGGATGAAAATATGAAAGGCTCCTTTTCACGCGAATAATTCTATTGAATTGAAGGATCCGAGTAGGCTGCTATTACACTCCATTCTTTGTGGCTTATATCTATAGAACCGCAAATTTCATACGATTGAGTATCGAAACTCAAAAGGTCGGATATATTTTCATATTTGTCGGTGAAAATAATATTCTGTTTACCAGATCAGTGCACTGGGGCGAGGTGAGTACCTCACGAACTCACGCACTTTTGATTTTATCTGTTAAGTATTTCCTTTTTATTATTTACTAGGGATTACCAGGAGACCACTGGTGGCGTCATACTGGTGTCTATAGGCAACCAAACAAGACACCAGAGCGGTCGACAGAATCATCGACATAGAACAACAACCTTTTCATAGAACTTGCGAGCGAATTGTATGTTGAAAGGGGAGCGTGCGGGGAAAGTGGTGGCTGGTGAAAGCAACCAGTAACTTTCCAGTCACGCGTCGATGCTGGTGCTGTCATAAAATTATGGCCCCACAAAATTGAAACCACAGAGCGCTATACATTGGTTTGGTGTCTCCACTGGCGGCGTCACAATGGTATCCCGGTGAATTAGGACACATAAGGTAAATTTAAACATGTATAAAGTAAGTCAAAATTTATAAAAACAATGAAATTGATAGAAAAGTGTAGGTATTTATGGGTTCCATGACAATTCGGCACAGCGATAACCGATCCCAACGGGTGTAGAATTTGAAAAAAATTGTTTTTCGTTTTTATTTTATGTAATTTATTTTATGTAATGTAAGTAAAAAGTCGAATCTAACTTCGTTTTCAATCTCCTGTAAACCTCTCAAAATGCAGATTCGATACCTCACACTGGGACCGTCGATTTGGTTTGGTGTCTCCACTGGTGGCACCAAACTAGGATCCCGGAATCCCCGGATGCCCGCATCTCCGTATCCCCGTTTAAGTGAGTCTCCTGCTCATGACACTTGAGGTGAACCTTCATATGACTGCGGTATAGAAATTAACTTATTATTATATTACTCCCCTAAGTGTCCTGTCGATTCAACCACTTAGCCTTTCTAAGATGTATGAGACAAGAAAAGAAATCCGCTGGCACCCAGTCACGGAAAATATAAAAATCTGTTTTGTTTTTGCGCTATGGCGATAAATGAACTCGCAACCTCTACTCAGAACAGAATTGGTACACCTTTACCCTCCAGACACCGCTGAATGAAACACGAGATCGTTGAATGGATCACTGGCAGACTTATATAATACACGAGGAGAATATTAGTCAAAGGCATAGGCAGAATTGTTAGACAAATTCTCAGACTAAAGAGTTTTCAAGAGAAGAAAATAAATGGAATTGAGAAATTTCAATGAAAAAATACCGTCACGGAAAAAATATATTAACATGGAACAAGGAACATCGAATCAGAATATATATATTTGAAATTATTCGTTCAATGAAAAAAATGTTTTTGGAATGTCATCAAATAAACAATAGATCTAAACAATAATTATTAGCCTGAAACACTCATCCAAATTGAAAAAAACCTTTCCGAGCAAAGATAAATGTCGCCGACAGGACTCGAACCTGCACCCTTCTGATGTCCGGTCAGATGCTCTACCGTTGAGCTACGTCGGCTTATCGCAAACCCGCCAAGTTAATCAATATATACTAGTGTTTCATTCAATAATTACTATTTTTATTATATTTTGGATGAGTGTTTCAGGCTAATAATTATTGTTTATAAAAATAATTGTTACCCTTTGCGCTATGCACAAAAATCTTGTCTTAAAAACTTTAGTTTATCAATTAATAAATATTTGATAAGTCAAAACATTTTTCACCAATAAAATGTAGACATAGTTTGTCTCGACGCCATCTATTGAGGGATTTAGCCGTTACAAGCCTTTCTCATACTAATAAAGTTGGTTGTTTACAGGTGAAAATATAATAAAACAGTAATTATTGAATGAAACACTAGTATATATTGATTAACTTGGCGGGTTTGCGATAAGCCGACGTAGCTCAACGGTAGAGCATCTGACCGGACATCAGAAGGGTACAGGTTCGAGTCCTGTCGGCGACATTTATCTTTGCTCGGAAAGGTTTTTTTCAATTTGGATGAGTGTTTCAGGCTAATAATTATTGTTTATAAAAATAATTGTTACCCTTTTGCGCTATGCACAAAAATCTTGTCTTAAGTTTTTAAGAACTTTAGTTTATCAATTAATAAATAGATCTAAACGCTCCGACTCCGTCCTGTCGTCATAGATACCGGCAGGGATGCAATCGCCGATGATAAATACAACTATATGACGTTATTTGATGGAAAATCCGAGTTTATGCAAGAAATGATTTAAAAAGATTTATTTCCATTTCGTTTAGGCATTTTGGTCTGAAATTCAAAACAATTTTATATGAAATAGGCATCGCTTTTAAATATATGTGTTTTATAGTTTTTTGTTAATTTTCATTTCTAGGCACTTACATTAACAATTTTAAGAAAAAATTACCCTTCAATTTTATTTTGTATTTTGTATTGTATAATTAAGATTTTTCTACAAATTTATAAACGTTTTTTGTATTTCTTTTCTTGTCCCGAGTTGAGTTTTAATAACTCATCGGGATAGCTATGTAGCAAGATTAAAAATAATTACATGTTAGTAAAATAATATAAAATATTCCATACTTTTATCAGAGTCTCAACATTCTTTCAGTAATATCAATTCTGTGGTACAAAATTATATTTCAGCACATTATTAATCCCATATTTCATACAAATAGACTAGAGAACACTTACAATACTCATCTCAATTTTAATGAAGGATTAATGATTGCTAAGCATACAAACAAATATGGACAAATACTTTAAATCACATGATTCCTAGCTAGATAAAAAAAAAAACTGTATTAAAACTAAATAGTTAATAAATATACTGAAAACATGGCTAGCTAAAAGAAACTAGTTGTATTAGATAATATTATTTTATAAACGATTTATTGTTGTCGATTATGGTTTTTTTTTAAATTTAAAAAAATATTTTTGTTAAAATGTTTTTGACTAATATTCTTAAAAATATTTATGTTTTAAGATTGTTAAATATGTATTTTTTTGATTTTATATTCATAGTTATATATATTCTCTAACCTTAACTGTAAATTTAGGATAAAGTTTTGAATAACAAGCTCCCGTCAGACAAATTACGAATAAGTAGTTTATCGGGACTTTTTGCATATTTTTTTTGTAATATGTCTTAAATTAATTTAAAAAAAAAGAAATATATAATTTAAATTTTCTTGGAAATACTTTGCTGCATTGGCGATGCTCGACTTACTAAACGTGGTTTTATGCTATTTAACATATTGATTACAACCATTCGTACAATGACAAGTATTCAGTTGCAACTACAATTAATTCATAGGTCCAAAATATGAATATACTGTCCACCCACGGGGGGTGTGCATTGTATTGTGCATGGGTGATCTATATACCAAAGTGACATTTGTAAATTGTACCCTTTAGATTACTGTCAATTTCTTATATTGTATTCAGCTGTTGTGCTAAGCGTGTGAAATTGCTATATTTGGAGAAACCACTGACATCGGAGAAACAATGTAACAACACACTTCTTGCTTTATTTACGTTACATTATCTTCACATTATATTTAGATGGTGCCATGGCCAGAATATCCTTTTTCTAGACTATCTTTTAAAAGTTCTCATATGATCGTATCGGTTTAGTGGTGTTTTTAATTACTTAGTCCGAGGAATTTACTAATATGTCTATTTACTTTCTCCTAGATTACCTTATATATGGTATAACATTTTCTTACAATACTACTTTTATATGGATTACCATTGACAGCACGGGCAATAATCATAGAAGCGCACACTTGTCTGAATTCCTTAGCCAACTTGTTGGTGTAGGCAATGCATTCCAATGATTTCAGCCCGTATTTTATCGAGTGTATTTTTGATATGTGTAGTTTGTGGTATTGTAACGTATTATGTTGGTGAACGCCGTGATTACAGTTTAGTTTTATATGTGTGTAAGTATGGAATTGAATCATATTTATAATAGTGTTTTTTGTCTCATGGCTAGGAATAATCTTAAACGGTAATAATACTGCATGTCGGTAAATATTTTTAACGGCTGTGTCCCATGGCAAGCCAAACATGTTACGCAGGGCCCTATTTTGAATTTTCTGTACCTCAGATACCATTTTTTTGGTAGCGAAACCCCGATTACTCGAAAGATAGACCAATTGGGAATGAATCATAGCATTGTACAATAGTCGTAGTATAGAGGTAGGAAGAAATCCATGTAATCTTTGCATTACAACGGTCATCGAAGAAATCTTTGATTTTACATGGTCAATATGGTGTTTTCATGTGAGCCGCGAGTCAATAAAAATGCCCAGATACTTCGCGACATCTGATTTTTCAAGTTTGCTTAGTCCTAGAGAGATGTCAAGATTTTTGCCCTTTCCTGTTTCCGAATAATATATAATGTGTCTTTTAGTGTTAAAACTAGTATTAGTATTACAATATTAGTATTATGATAGAATATGATATTGTCATCCGCATGCTGAAGTGCAATGATCACTCCTCATTTTGCTATATCATTAATGTAGATTAAAAACAAGAGTGGCCCGAGAATGGAGTCCTGTGGTACACCACATGTTTTCATTCTAAGAACACTTGTTTCTCATCCAATAAAAACCGAACAGAACCTACCCGTCAGTTAACTAGAGAAAAGTTTTAGATTGTTGCATACGATGCCCAGATGATCCAGATTTTGTCGAAATATTTATTGTAAATATTAAGTTTCTTGAAGGACTTGAGTTTTATATCTACAGTAATAATCTATTTCATTTCATATTCTTTGTGTATACCCGCCAATAAAAAAAATCATCAATATTTAAAAGGATTATGTGCTAAAAGTGTTTTCTCTAAAAATATTTAATTTAGCACCATCTTTGAGCATGTATTATTTTTGGTTTAGCCTTAATTAACCAACTAACCATCACGTATTTTCTCTGCTAGCCAGAGAGGATAGACCGCCACACAACTATGTATCTTTTTATCAACTACGAGTACATATGTCGCCTTAGCTTTTGATTTTTATGATAATGATGCCGCTTAAGGGTCAACACTCAAAAATGATCATAAACGTTACTTCGTAGGTTGGTAACTCTAGTAATACCACAAATAATTTATCTGTAAATTCCATATGGTTAGTTATGAAAATGTATGACGTTTCAAAGGACAAAAAATCTCAAAACGTAATCTTTAAATTCTATGAAATGCATCCCAAAATGTCTGAAAATAGGTGCGGTTTTATAACCACTGAAACCAGTTTGAACGTTTTACCTTAAATGTCAGTACGTATTTTATATAGAAATTAAAAGATTATGGTTTAAGGATTATTGCCTTTTGAAAAGGAATACATTTTTCTATTTTCCCGCATATAATTTACAAATTATTTGTAGTATTTCTTGAGTTAGCAAATTTAATTGAATCATAAGATACGTGATATTTATGTAGGATTCCTTGAATTGATTAGTAATTTATTCCAATCATCAAGTCTAATAAGGACGAAGCTTTGAATAAATTGAATCATCGTGACGTGTTGACTATGAACTAATTTGCCGAGAGAGATTCGATCATTAATATTCCTCTCCATCTATTCAACAGCTTACTAATTCCCCTTCCATAATAATTCCAAGATTCATAATATGGTATAAGTTAACGATGATATATTATTGCGATATTAGGAAATATTCAGCGTTGAATGATAGCTTTTCGTAAGCCAAGAGCTTTTAAGCAAAAAGAAAAATATTACTGGGTTTTCTGAACGTGGTATAGATGGAGATTTATTTAACCTCTATACAACGTACTACACATTAGCAGCTTTCACAAATCAAAACTGTGTAATTGCGGAGATACGTAAAAAAATACGTATTTAGAGGAAAACTTTGCTAAAAATATAACTTGATTATATTTCTTTGATAATTAAAAAAAATGTAATTAAAAACTAGCATATAAAAATCCTTTGATAACATTCTAACCCATTTGCAGCGCTGCTGCGGTTTATTTAAAAAAAATCTTTACTCAACAAGTTTAATTTATTTCTTCTATAATTTTTTTTATCATACAGGTACTATATTTCAAAATCGTCATGTACTAGGTTGCTGGAAAACTACTATTTTAAATTGTCCTCCTAACACAGATGTACGACTAGTGGGATGGACACTATACCTATCAATAAAAAAATGTTCAAGTACATAATTTAAAAAAATAATGAAAAAAATGTCGTGAGGTTGATTGAAAATTGTATTGAGCTGGTAACACTTTTAAACGGACCCGTTTTCACGAGGCCAAAGAAATAACTCTACAAATTTATTCTACCCGCAAAACGTGCTATAAAAAATCCGACGTTTAAGTTAGACGGTGCCATCGCAAAACAAAAAATTAAAAACGTGACTAGAGTTCGTCATTACTCTGAATTTTTGTTCATCTAATATATTCGCAAAGTTCATTATCGTATGTCACTAGTTGTGGGAGCCGGTGTACTTATTGGCGGGAATCGCTTTGAAAGTAGGAAGCGGAAACGGAGGAACGGCACGAGAAATACCGGCGAACATATTCCAATTGGTCTAAGAAGGAAGCATATTTCGTATATGCATGACATCCGCATCCGTGCACTGGAGGCTATTCACACAGGGCATTGAAGGCTTTCGTGAGAGTAGATTAATAAGCATCCTTTGCAACGAAATCATTTTCAAAAGGACTACAAGTCTCTGAGTTGCATTTCAGGGGCTGCGAGAAGAAACTGTTGGTATAAGGTAAGGAAACATTAATTTATAGTCTTGTGACAAAATTTTCTTCGTCATACATGTAGTGCAAGAGGATCTAATAACTTTACAAAAATCACTGGATCTGGATATATGACATCTCCGTTGAAATGTGTATTCATGAATGTTTTTGGTATGTACCGCGAATAAGGAACTCCAGTGAGAAAAACATATTGTGACTTCAAAGTAAAGTATTGAGATATGATAGAACATCAAACATCAAACCTTAATATGGTAGTTTTATTGATCACATGATATATATTAATTTTTATTTACTTAAGTTGAAATATAATATGTCTTACACAATTTTTTTTGTACAATATGCAATTAAGAATTACAAATTTCGACATTAAAAATTGCACTTTACGTATTTCGTTACTTTGTTCTTAAATTTAAAAAAAAATTCCTCTTCTTTTATGTTGGAGGGTATTTCGGATAATGAATCAATTAAAACCCAAGAGAAAGTCAAACGTAAGCCATTGGCCATCATATAAATTCATTCTTACACTATACGTTCAGAGATATCCTAAAATGTAAACTACTGTGATTAAAAAAATATGTCCATAATGTATTTGAGCTAACATTTTTTAAAAATGCAAAAAATGTGTAATGATACGCCTTGTTATTTATAAGCTAGGAAATTAAAACAACCCTCTTATGTGTTGTTTACCCCCAATGAAACAAAATCATTCCACAATCTCTAAACCTTGAGCATTTTTTGAGGTTCTGTGAAAGGGAATTAAAACAGGAAGCCTTGATGGGGTTGGTAATAAATCACACACTTTATTTTTTCAAATAATATTTTTGGAACAATGGACCCTGTTCCTAAAGCCTTGGCATATTGTGGAACTGTAAAGGAAACTCTTGTATCCTCTTTAAGGCAATGAATTAGCAATAAAATAACCTGAAAAGTTTTCTGCTCAAAATGTATTAAATTATTTCTGTAGTTTTATGGGTTTTTGTACTTTTGTATATTAATAATGATTGTCTAAGAATTAATATGGCACTTATTCTGAATAATCGTTGTCTCTCTGGAAAATTGTCCAAAAATTAAAGGATAGTGTCGGAAACTTATCTTTATGGCCTTTATTTTTAATGGCTAATTTCAAGAATATTTAATGACAACATCTTCCGAACAACAGGCAGCTGGTAAACGTCGAAAGATCAAGATACAATCTCTTCCTTCAACCAACCGACCACGGTTTAACCAACCACGTCAAGAAGTGACTTAATCAACCGATAAATAATTCGGTATAAATCAAAAACTAACTGCCAGTGGACATTTTTTCTTTTCCATGTTCGAAAAACTTAAGAAAATCTTTTAATCATGTTATCATATTTAAAGTTATTTCTTGTGACTGAATTAATGAATTTTGTTACTTAACATAATTTTGAGTACATTGTATTAAAATAATATTAAATGATGAATGGCAATTCTTTATTAAATCAATAAAAAAAAAGGTTTGTTTAAACCAACGTTTTAATAAATAAATATCTACATGTTTCAAAACTAATGCTTTATTCACCAGGATACAATTTATACGAAAATATGTGGATACACTGTATCCTGATGAAGAAACTATTGATTTTGAAATGTAAAGACATTTATTTATAAGAATATTGGTTACGAAGTAATTTTTAATTATTTAAATAGTTAAAAAAGTAATCTGTTTAAGCCACTATTTTAATGGATCTAGTTTCAAAATCAATGGCATCTTCACTAGGATACACTGCATATTAAATATATACCATTATAAGAATTAACGTATTTATGTAATTCCTATTTGTTATGAATAATATTTTAAGTGCGTTGTTAATCAATCAATGTGTCGGGACTAAAAAAGAACTCACCAAAGTTACGGGAGTTAATTAAATTTGTGTAATAATTATAAATTTCTTAAGATTAATATTACAAAGTGGAAACACGATGTCAATAAAGTTAACTGAACAAAGTAGGATGATTTAATCTGACTATGCATTATTTTATTGTTATTATATTTTATTGTAATTTTATTTAAAATGGTTCCACAGACGTCGCCCGGGGTTATTAATAGTTTGGAGAAAGTTTTATAATTCCGAACCCTACCCCTACTCCTACTCCCTACCCCTACCTTTTCAATTTTCCTCTTATTTTGAACGTCAAGTATGCAAACATATTGGATATACATTATCCAATATGTTTGCGTGTTATAATATTATTTTAGTTTTCTATTTAATGTCACTGTTAAACGTTTGAAAAAGATTTTTAAATACTGGATTATAATCTCTATATTATTGTAATTTATATATATATATATATCTTTGTATTATCTTCTAAAATCTATGTAAAAGCCCAGATAGGTGTATAATCAAATAAACAAATAAATAAAAAAATACAATTTCTTCAAACGATTGGTATTAACTTTGTGGCGTCATTATTAATTAATTCATTAAAAAAATATACTTTGTTTACACATATGTAACTTATAATTATACAGTAATTTGTAATTTATACAGTGTTGTAAACAAAGGATATTTTTAAATTTATTAATAAATAAAAATTTCATCAAGAAGTACCAAAAATTGGTTTTAAGGGTGGGAAAAGAGGATGGGAGTGGTTTTTCGAAATCTCATATAAACAGTAACCTTCATTTTGTTTTGTAGGTCAAAGTGTTCAAAATTTCATCAAGCTATTAATAAAACTGTAAATTTGTATACAGAACAAACACACCGCCCGCCCGGGACATTCTTCTTTATGTAATAAATAATAGTAGATAGATAGAAGAAGAGAGACGATAAAATATCGCATGGAACAGGTTCAGAAGCCACATTATTATAAAGAATGTTTTAAAATTAATACCGTGATGGAAAAAAATAATTAGATTTGTGTGGAAAGTAACAAAGATTATGAAAATAACCACTTTCAACGTGTAAATATGCACTGGCGCTGAACTAATTACTAAAATACACAATACTAAGACGTCGGAAGCTGTGTTGTTTGTTTGAACTGGTGTGCCAACACATTTGTAATTAAAAAGAAAAAATGTCTGAACCAAAAGAATTAAAGGAGGCGGTTATTAAAATAAAAAAAAATAAAATTAAAAAGTCTTTCATAATGGTTCCACACTAAAAGAGGGTTTTTCTTTGACCCTTTTCATTTCATGTGTAGTAAAATTTGAACGAATCTCTTATTTTTTATTCAACAATTAAGTGATAATAATTAAATAAAATAATTACGTCGAGACCTTTTTTTTAAATGAATACCGCACAAGAGTTCCAACCGTCTGGAGCCAGTGAGACTACGGCATCCCCAATTGGGGAATGTAGTGAGGCTGAAGGTATTGGGGAGGGGAAGGAGAAGGGAAAGAGGAAGGTGGGGAAATACCTGGCTATTCAGATCTGGTCACCAAACAGGACTAAAAGCCATTTCAAGCAGACATCGTCTAGTGAGACGGGTAAAGTACATGTAAATTTTTAAATTTTATGCCAATAAACGCCCGGGTTGCCGGCAATGAAATTAATGAAAAGAAAGCAACGTTTCAAATTTGAATGGCGGTCTTTCACCAGGGCGATACTGCTCATCATTTTTTTGTGTTTTAGATTGAAACATCTTTAAGTTTAATGAAATCGTAAAGAATATAAAACAAAAAACGATAAGCGTTCTTAATGCACTATTCGAGATTATGACTTACATTTCTCATTTATTGGATTATTTGTATTGTGTAGATTAAAATGGACATAAAGTCTTGCAATAAGAGCTCATTAAAAACTTTACTGTAAACTCGCTAAGTCGACGTGATACATACATTTATGAGATTAAAATTAAATTTATAATGTTGGTCGCACATACAGCATACAGGTTGGTAGCGTTCTTATCTTGTTGTATGTTCAATAATTCGTAGTTAGTGTAAGGTGGCGATTGGGTTTTAATTCAAGGAAACACGTCTTGTTGATATTTCAGAGTATACACGAGGTATTAAGTTAACAGTAACTTGTACAAATCACAAGTGTCAGTGTCCGAAATATCTGAAAAAAACACTTGACTCTGTACAGAAACGGGTGGTCCGTTTGATAGATTCGCATATCTTAACAAACGGATTACAATCTTTGGAGCATAGACGCCTGGTGGGAATGCTGTCCTTGTCCTACCGGTATTTCAATTGAAGATGCTCTGAGGAACTAGCGTCATTGATCCCGTCGACACCGGCGCACAGTCGGGAAACACGCCAAACGCGCGCCCAACATTTGTACACGCTTGACATTTGTTACATGAGAACGGGTCGCTTCTACGACTCGTTCTTGTATTCAACAGCTCGGCTGTGAAATGATTTGCCAGCCTCTGCGTTTCCTCCCTCCTAAGACATGGGTTTCTTTAAGACCCAGGTTCACCCCTTCTTATCCTCTAAAATACCTTCCACACAACATCCCCAAGAAACTGTAAAAAAAAGGTGCGTGTGAGAGTCCCATGCAATGAGGAGTGATAATAACGATAGGACGCGGTAATTTTTTCCTGTCAAATGTCAATTCGTCTTCCAAAATCGACGTAACTCGGTGTTGTCATAGGTTAAAAAAAATGGTTAATTTTGTATTAAATTTCCGCATTTAATTGGTAAACTGTGCACAATTATTGGCTTTTCAAGAGTATAGAGAGTTTGACGATATTCATTAGGCATACCTTACACTATTCACTATACAGCTGCATAAGGTTAATTTTAGGAGCCATTGAAGTCCGGACAAGCGGTTAGTCGTAACCCGTAACCCGTTATTATACTAACCATATTTCGCGTCCCCCTCTCGCGCCCCCGCTCCATTTCCGGACACTCTTTGTGTGCAAACACAATTCGGTTCAGATCCGTGATAATTGTACCGAAAACCTTGGCGCGGCGTTCCGTTTCCGTTTTCGGCATGACGTCACCACAGGGTCACACGAAAATAAAGCCTTTTTTCTCGTTCCGGACAATAAATCATACAGATAATTCCAACGGGGGTGCGACAGAGATGGACTCGCCCAGAAAGTCATAACATGCACTCGGGGGCGGGATCAGGGGAGGGGGGCGATAAATTATTCATACGAATTATTCTGAAATGCGTTGGGAGAGTTATGACGGGTTTAAATCATCCCTAAATGAAAAAAAACAGTGATTTCTTGCATTACTGATTTCAAAAAAAAAAAAAATTTATCCGTATCTCTCGGCTTGATTTGAACATCATTAATCATATTTTAGTCCTTCAGCATAAACGTTGAAAGAGAAATGAACTTTCCAGCTGCACAGTATTAAATATATCTATACAGTATATATAAATGAATCTTTGTCTGTCAGTCTGTCATTGATTTTTTCTAAAATTACTCCAATGATTTTGCTGAAAATAGCAGAGTTCGTTATTGTTAGTGACAGGTTTCAAGAGTAGTTTGAATGAAATCCAATATGTAAAACAATAGATATACAACCCTGGTTAGCCACAGATTACACATTCAAAAGAAAAGGTTTGTTTGGGTAGAATATTTTCAAAATGGAAAACACAAGTAGGTACCTACTTAAAAACTTTATTATTTAGATATAAAAAAAAAATGTTTGAAACGAAACTAAAATTTCTAACGAATGTTTGTTTATTTATTTAGAGATAGTAATAGTCGTCACTATGCATTAATTCAGCGGTCAAATAAATTATGGGACCTAAACGACAAGTAAGAATTCACAGATCATAACTTTATTCCAAAAAAATAAAATAATCCCGAGCAAGGTCGGATACACATCAGCTAGTATATTGAATAATTTAATTAATCCTGAAATCTGATTAAGGTATTGATTTTTTTTTAAATCATCAAAAATAATTAAACACAATAAAGTAGAAAAACAAACACAAATGAAGATAAAGGTGAAACCGAGAACTGAACGAGAAAAATAAACTGAAACAATGCTAGTGATTTTTTAAGAAATATTACTCTGATGAACGCGGCAGTAGAGATAGTGGATTTGGCAGCAAATTTATTTATTTAAGGCACATTTTCATTCAGTCTTATACCCCCAGTATCCTTGCATAGCAATATATACACTTCATGTGACTCCTAATGCAACCACAAACCCCTAAGGTTGTGTACAGTTAACGTAGCCAATTCACCTGCCAAAGCCGCACACATACCAAAATCTCCTAACAGCACCCCTACCGACGGCGTCACCCAAAACACACGACAACTAACCCCCCAAATAATTCTTCACTCCACTAGAATGTTTAAGTCCAGAGTATAGTATGAAGATAGGACAGCAGAGAGTTTGGAAGAAAAGAAATAAAGGGGAAAATACAGCCTCCGATAACATACTCTAGCTGCTGTGGTAGAAACGAAAGCCAGAAAAGATAGTGCTAGATGCCTATTACTAACGCACTACGCTTAACGCACCAATAAGCGGTCCCTCGGAATCAAGAGACTGCAACAAATTAGGTCAACGTGGATCAATGAGTTGTCGCAATTCAGGGATTAATCTGGAGTCTTCTACACTCTGAAATAAAACCTTAAGGGTTAGCACTAAGAAATACACACGTAAATTAGTAATTCAAGTAATACTAAAAACGATTTTTCTGTAAATTCTATACGGGTCGTTAAATATCTAAGGTTTTCGGTGGATAAAATTATTAAACAGAAAATATAATATTATCATTACCTACATGAAACATGAAAACGGAAAAAAACGACAGAAAATATAAAGATTTCAGTCGCATCTTGGAATCGAACCCAGGATCTCTGCCTATCCGGGGCAACGGCTTAACCAACTTAGCTAATGAGACCAGTTTATTATTTATTTATTTATGTCATCTTCATCGATATCATATCTCAAATTCAAGATATGTTAATATTATTCTCCATTTCATATTATTGGCAGCCATTTTTATAATGATTACATAGTTCCTAAGGAACACAATTGCAAACTAGACAGTGTCTCGGATTAATATCCTATTTTTTTTATTTATATGAGACTTCTATTGACTTTTTTATAAAATTCTAAAGAATATATTAAATTTTTATTTTCTATTAAACAGTATTTAAAAAAAAAACTGGAATTTTAAGTAAAGCGTTCGAAAATGCCTTCGCGAGTCTTCAAAACTGCACCTATTACGGACATTTGAAGTAGTAATAAAACTGTTAAACCCTATCGTGATCTCCTTATTTAGTCAATGTTTCAGACAGGCATGCAGTGTCCATCATCAGGGTAAATATAAATGATAGACATTATCTGAAACGTTGGCTAGAGGAGGAAGCGCAACACGGGTAGTAACCTGACAAGTCAATCACGATAATTAATTCTTTTGGCGGTCAAAATCTCTAATCATACTCGTACATGTTTAACCCTATTTAGGCTGAGAGACGCAGTCCAGCGTTTTTTCTGACCTACCACCAAAAAGGTAGACATTCAACTGTGAACATAAAAATAACTATTCCAATAAATGTGTAATTAGAATTTCATATCAATTTTATAAAAATTACTATTGCATTTAAAGGTTTACCAAGTTGTGAATAAGGCTACATTCAAGCAAAGTGTTTTTGTTACCGCAGCGTCTTGGGTTTTTGGTCAAAGCTTTTTGTGGAAAAACCCATACCTCATCTAGTGAATCATTTATCTATGCCTGAGCCATTTTATTCAGCATTCGGTCACTTTTCTCCTTGCATACAAAAAGCGTTATTTTTTGTTCTTCTTTCTACTCCGGTTCTGCAAATACTCATGTTACTTTATAAAAGAGTCGTGAACGGTCAATAGTAGTTTGGTCCTAGCGTCTAGTAACGTCCGACAGAGGGCATTTGGACATTTTACATTTCAAATAAAACCACCAAATAGGGACAGCCCCGGACATTAAGCCTTCCGAATAAATCATAAAATATCCACTGATTTTGCCACTGCAAGAATAAGTTTCCTCATTTTTTTTTATTCGCTTCCCAGCGCTTTAAGGAAGCTGGATAAGTTTACAAATTACATTTAATATTTAAGAGATAAAATACAAATTCGTTTGGCTCCTTGAACACGGCTGCGCAGTAAATTTTAGCCTTTCACAAATAAAACATTTTATTAAAGTACGTAAATAAGAATATGCTCAAAAATTATAATAAAGGGTGTAACAACGAAAAAAAAAATTCTAGAGGTGAAATAAGTAACTGATTCCGGAAATAAACCGTTATTTAGCCATGAACGTTTTTTGGAAAGCGTATATGAAATTTTTAAACGGAGTCTGGATCCGTTTTTACATATCGGTATGGATCACATTTTTTGCGTTTATTTGTCTAGTGAACTGAGTGAACTATTTGAAAGTAATCACAAGTTTTTCAATTCAAGTATTAATACACAAAGAGAATGTAAATTGAGTCAATATAAGGGCTTCTAGAATCAGTAGAATGAGATACGAAAAATATCAAATAAATTTGTAATGCGGGTATGGGTAGTGCCGCCCCGGAAACTATTTATTGGATCATCAACACCTCTGCCATCGATCACTCCGAGTGTTTCACTACGTTTGCCCGGGTTCATAGGGTGAGATTTGTCCAGGTCTTGGCGGCGGATGCGTGGTGGGCCAGATCGGGAGAGGCCGATTGAGGGAGACCCCTTGATCTCTATAGTGGGACTCTTTCCACCCATCGCCTTGCACCGCAGTAGGAGGGATGGATAAATACGTAAATACGTCCTTCACTCCTGGATACACTGACCCCGAGATTCCTACCACCTTTCATACCCCTTTCCTTTCCAAAACTTCACCACCTTGAAAAGACCCTCCATGTAACACCTTCAAATATGACGTAGGCCCGGAGGGAAATTCTTTTCCTCTGGGAAAAAAAAACTTCTTTTTTTTTAAATTTATTTTTATGTGAATACCGCACACGATTTCCAGCTGCTGCTAAACGTCTGGAGTCAGTGAGACTATGGTATCTCTGATTGGGGTAATTTGTGAGACTGAAGGGAGGGGGAGGAAATGGGGTAGAGTAAGGTGGGAAGTACATGGCTATTCAGATCTGGTCACCAAACACGTCTAAAGCCATTTCAAGCAATATTTCCATTCTGAATGTTCATCTTTCACCAGGGCGATACTGAAAGTATCTTCCACTCTGGGCCTACTGAAATTAAAAATATTATTTGTGCCATGAGTATAATAACACTGCATATTATAAGAAGGGATTGCAAAATGTTGACTTAAAACCGGACCGTAATGGAGATATTTCCCCATAGAAGAATGCTTCGATTGTTTCCTTTCATTGTCATTCTGGAGCAGCTCTTTCATTTAGATTATTAATTAGGAATTATTTCCATAAAACTGTATTTTTTCGCGTATTTTATGAAGTCGGTAATATGAAGCGTGCTCGAATTACAAATAAACCGTAAAATGTAAAGCCTTGAGAAAATGATAAGAAAATTTGCCGAGCTGAAAAAATAGGGGTTTAAACGACTATTTTTCACAATATCAAATTTCGATGGTTGAGAAATGAAAATTCGTGAGGGGTAAAAATAGGAAAATGAAAAAAGAATGCGCACAGTTTGTAAGGTCTTAATTAATATTAAAAAATACACGAAATATTAAATAAATTGTAGATTAGTTTGAAAGTTACTAGTCTAGCAAATAACTGTCAGTCATTAAACTAAATTATTGACTATTCAAATATAAAAAAAAGTGGTACGAAGATTTGGTAATAATCGACTTGCCGACCAAAAGTATGTGAAAAAATGAATTAATGAAATAGTGTTGTAGAAAACCCCACCTTCCTCTTCCCCTTCTTCATCCCCTCCCCACTACCATCTGCTTCACAACATTCCCCAATTGGGGATGCCATAGTCTCACTGGCTCCAGACGGGAGCAGTTGGTACTCTTGTGCGGTATTAACATTAAAAAAAAGTTTGAATTTATTTGCGAAAAATCACCGAATAAAAAAAATAAAAAATCCAAAACAGTATATACATAAATAAATTATTATTATTTTAAAATACATTTTTAAAATGGAATTTTATTAATTTATTTAATTTAAGTCATTGCTATTAAGTTATCAATTAATTAATTATATTTTCATAAATTTGATTCTCTATCGATTATTTGGAGAAAAAGTAACTAATTATGGATGATGTATGGAAGACCATATAACTTTATTTTTATATACAAATATCATATTTAAAAAGAAAATCTATAAATATACGAGACCAAATATTAGGTAACCCTACATACTTATTTGTCGTGTTTACACCATTATATAACCACATCTATTAATTTTGGTGATGGCAGCATTTTTTAATTGGCACGAAGCAACTAGTGACGCAGATATATGGTAAACATAATTACATTGATCGATATTTTGTTGTTGTGAACGCCTCAACGTGTACTTTTGGCAATATGATACAGTATCAATGAAATTGAATTAAGCTAATAAAGAGACTTCCCACAGGTAACTAACTAACTAACCATCACGCCGTTTCCCCGCAGGGGTAGGCAGAGAGGACGGACCACCAAACAACTCGATCTTGGCATACACTTCTTGCTTCATTCACATTCATACAACGCCTCATACATTCTCTTCTGTTATTCCGACTTCTGACATGGCCCGACTCGAGTATTTGATTCACTTGATCGTGCCATGTCTTCCTCGGGCGTCCCGGGCTCTTCTTCCATTCACATTCGCGTCATATATTCTCCTTACACTCCTTTCTTCGTTCATTCGCTCTACATGCCCAAACCATCTAAGCGTCCCTTTCTTAATCTTACTCACTACGCTTACATCAGCCTTGCATTCTTTACGAATCTGAACATTTTTCACTCGATCATACATGGTTTTACCACACATTCGTCTCAGAGATCTCATTTCTACAGCATTCAGTCTACTTTCATCCTTCCTCTGCCAGTTCCATGCCTCACTGCCATTTAATTTAATTTAATAATTATTTATGTTCCATTATTATTTTATCTATTAATTATTTATTAAGATGAATAATAAATATATTGTGTACACCACCATATTTAACAGTTACAGTGCGGCACAGCGCCATTGCGCTGTAAGCTTTAATTACGTAAATTGCGACGCAGCGCTGCAATTTTCAGTGTGATTTAGAAATATTTCAAATTTTTAATTTTTTTTGGAATAACTTATTGACGCTTATAAACCTCATTCTAATATATTTTTAATCAAAGAACCTAATGATAACAACTCCCAAATCAAAACACGAAACCGAAAAGACAAAAAAATAACAGAATAACGATAGCAGCTGGGATTCGAACCCAGGACCTCATGACATATCCGGGACCTACGCTCTATGCCAACTGAGCTACGGCTACTCCAATCCACCCACTTTTATCGGCACTTTTATCGGTATCATACTTCGACTTCTAAGAATTGTCAAAATCATCCCCAATTAATTCCCATTTATTTTCTTCGACTTCTAAGAATTGTCAAAATCATCCCCAATTAATTCCCATTTATTTTTTGGATGCTAACTTTTTATAACTACACGATTCTGCCCAAATTTATTTGTAATCGTTGGATAGTGGTATAAAAAGTGGTAAAAAAGGGTATTTCTTATTAATTTTATTAATGACGCCACAAAATAAATATGCATTTATTCAAAAAATGATTATTTATTATTTGATTATTATTTCAAGTAAGTATTTAATTAGAATTCGAGATTCAAAATTTACCAAAGTGCATAATTCAGGGAAGAGATAGTGGAAAACATGGTAAAGGAAGTAGCTACACCTCAATGGTTTCAAAACTTGTGCAATTCCACGAGTTTTTAGAAGCTATTGTTTGATTTTCACAAAGAGAAATACTTTGTGGATTGACATGATGAATTAAATTAGAAGACCCTTTGTTTGAATGTACTTTTATTGTTGTATAAATACGTCGACTACTTTTGATTAGACTGAATCATCATCAGTATTAAAAATATTTAATAAGTATATTTAAAGTCCTGAAGACGATCGAACTAGTCGACGTATTTATGCAAAAATAAAAACGGATTCAAACAAAAGTTTGAAAATGGAATTGAACGCCGAAACAGCTGTCACAAAAATAATAATAAAAAAAAATACTTAATAATAAAATTATTTAATTTGATTTACATTAAATAAAAAAAAAATAAAAAAAATTTGCGCAGTTTTACGAATTAAACACGAAAACAATTAATAAATGCATATGACAGCTTTGCATGACTATTATTTTTGTTATTGTAATATTTAACTTATAATATTTAACTTATAATACATTTTAGATGTAAGGTATTGGTTGTACGTCAAGTGATATGTTATTTAATTAATTGTAAAGCACCCTTGAGGTGATTTTCCCACGAAAACGGCGCTATAGAAATAATCCAATTATTATTATTATTATCTATGTTTTATGATAAAAAATATTCTAATATATGTGTTTTATAAATAAATTAATAAATATCTTAATTATTTTTATAAACAATAATTATTAGCCTGAAACACTCATCCAAATTGAAAAAACTTTCCGAGAAAAGATAAATGTCGCCGACAGGACTCGAACCTGCACCCTTCTGATTGCCAGTCAGATGCTCTACCGTTGAGCTACGTCGGCTTATCGCAAACCCGCCAAGTTAATCAATATATACTAGTGTTTCATTCAATAATTATTGTTTTTTATTATATTTCACCTGTAAACAACCAACTTTTATTAGTATGAGAAAGGCTGGTAACGGCTAAATCCCTCAATAGATGGCGTCGAGACAAATTATGTCTACATTTGTCTCGACGCCATCTATCGAGGGATTTATCCGTTACAACTCATTGTAGTATATTTTTAATAATTGAAGAAAATATTTACATCAGTATCTTGTAGTCATGATAAAAAAATAGTTCCCAAAAAAGGGAATTAATAGAAGATGATTTTGTATTATACCAATGAAAATGACGGAACGGATTGGGGTGGCTGTAGCTCAGTTGGCATAGAGCGCAGGTCCCGGATATATCATGAGCTCCTGGATTCGATTCCCAATTGCCACCATTACATTTGTCACCATTATCTGTGTCTTTTAGGTTTCAATTTTAATATTGAGAGTTGTTAATATTATTTTCAATGATTAAAAATACATGTTTTATTAAATATTCACATATTGTGCCAATATGATATTACCCAATTATTTCATTGATTCCTATCTTTTACATTATCACATGAAAAAAAAACTTATAAATATATATGTATATATATATAACGAAAGTTAAGAAAAATATTTAGAGGTTCCTCCTCACAACTTTTTCACGCTGTCGTTTTCGCTATTCTACGTGTCAAACTTGCCTCGTAATGTTCTGTGGAATAAAATCATGCGAACCATAGAAAATTATATCAACAGGAAGATATGTCATTCATTTCAATGGGAAGCCCCGCTGATTCTCGGAAAATAAATTATGTGGAAATTTGGCTTTTGCAAAATGACGGTTAATGACTTCTAAGATGGATTTCCGGAATAAAATGAAAGGATAAGGTTTTATTTATGCGAGGATTGTCCTTGAAAATGTACGAATTTGGCGCACGCTAAGGATGATATGGCGCGAAAAGACTTTAATTTAATGTAAGTTCGTACACAAGTCATCGAATCATATTTCGGTGCCAAATTTTAAATCATGAATTCAGTGAAATTTTCTGTATTTATGGTAATGTTTTTTATAACGTATTTCGTATAATAAGCATGTTTTCTGGTACAGTCTGACATTTTATAGAAGACGAAAAATGAGGGCGCTGCGAACGTTTAAAACCTTTTAAATGACAACACCAAGCTGGCTCATAGGCAGCTAATTGTATGTTTAAGAAAGCACATTGGTCCAAGTTCACGTTTTTTACTTTCACCAAACGGTATCAAGAAATTAGTGGTATTTCCAGAAGCTGATTCTACATCACAATTTAAGATAATTTTATGTTTAACTATTATGTATTATTTAATGCTAAGGAGGAAGATTTTTTAAAGATAAAGAAGGGCGATTTTTTTGTATTTCTGAAATTGATGTATCGAAATAAGCATGCATTAGATGTTTGACAAATAAATAAAAATAACTGAATCAAATTCACGGATCAAAAATATAGTTAAAAACACATAAAAAAACGAATTACGATGTTTTGGGTTTTTCTTTAATACGAACTGTTAAATTCGAATGTGAGGTACAAAATATCAAAGACGAAGTGAGCAGCTAGATATTACCATAGCAAAGAAAATACGTAGATCAGTTTTCTTAAATATCTACATGTAATTGCCCAGCTGTAAGTTGTGACTGGCACATATTTTAAAGAGTAAGAATTTTATTTTAAATGTATCTGGTTTTCAATAATTCATGAATAATTGAAAAAAAAAAAAAACAACAGAGGAGCATGCCTTAGGTGCCGCTAATGATTTTTTACTGGATGACACACAATATAATATTACACAGGTAAAACATCGGACACATATCTAAATATTTTTTTGGTAATTAATTTACTGAATAAGGTTCGATCCAAAAGATTACGTTTTAAATTAAAACACATTTCAATGTAATTACATCTCATGCTAAACTTATTCGTGTTCGTGGATTTATTTCACTTCAACACACTTGCGTAAGTTTTCTTTTAAAAGAAAAAGAAAAGAAAGCGCTTTTAGTGATCACGTATCGTAGGTACACTCTTGTTTGCACATTATTATTAATAATACTAGGAGCAGGTGAGGTTTTCTCCAATGAGCGGTTGTGCAGTGAACTCCCAAAGAAAAAAACTATGGCGAACAAGACTCATTTGGAATATAATATTAATACAATGTAAGCAGCGCGCCACGACTACATACTAAAAAAAATTACCAATAGGAACACAGCACGGCGTTCCATAAGTGCGAATGCAGTGTCGCACTCAAGGAGCTAGAAAATCTATGGGATATTTCATACAACTTAAATATGGTTTCTAACGATGCCGCAATACGCGTTAGAGCCAAAACTGGTTATTACGGTTCGCTGCGATTAAGATTTTTTTTAATCTGAGTTTTCTCTATTTTAGTGTGTGAATGCTATTTATTGTTTTAGTATTTAAAAGTTTAATTAATTCATTTAATTCATGCTAATATTCCGTTTAAAACGATTTAAACAAATATAAAACAGCTTATAAAGGATTTCTTGAATCGTTTTTGGGATATTTGGGACACTGTAATATTTCCCAACACGTTGGCTAAAGGAGGAAGAAGCGCAACATGGGATAACTTCCCAAAAACGATCCAAGAAAATACTTTTGGACGTGAAAACCTGAAAACACACTTTCATAAAGGTTTTTAATAAAAAAGTCTTATTCTAAGTTTTTGCATTAAAAGAAATGTATAATTTTTTAACTGCTGTCCACCTGATTAGTTATTTTTATGACAAAATAAATTCCGTTCTTTTTCTCGTATTACCTAATACATGTGACTGTTTTGAAATAATATTTTATTTATTTTTATATCTAATACCTCCACAACCTGTGAAATGAAGAGACTTCATAAAAATTATAATATTCGAACAAGAAGAAAAGCTGTTCACAGAAAGCAGAAATTCTTCCCATTTTTTATCGCTATAATAGTGAACTCCCAATGATTTAGTCTACGAACCGCCATTGATGAAGAGTGACGTAACGGCTTGTCATCTTGTAAAATGTACAGTATAGAGTGATACTAATTATAAATTCTATTACCCGATGACAGGCAGTGATTTGTCACATCAATAATTTGAGGAGATGTTATTATGTACTCACGCACACTTCCTTCATTGACAAATTAGATGTGAAATAGATACAGGATAACAATGATATAAATATAATAAATAATATACTTTATATTCACCACTTTATTAATGTAAAGATATCTACATGCTTCGAAAGCGATGCTTTCTTCATCAGTAATATTAAAAAATACAATTAAAATAAATAATAATAATAATAAATAAATAATACCATGAAGAAAGCATCGCTTTGGAAACATACATATATCTTTATACTAATAAAGTACTGAATACAAAGTATATTCAATTTTTAATTATTAATTATTTTTATTGATATTTAAAAACCTCGTTTTAATATTTAATCATTGTAAAAAATAATATTAACATAACCTAAATGAAACATGTAAACGGAACAACCGACAGATAATAAAAATATTTCAGTCGCATCTGGGATTCGAACCCAGGACCTCTGTCTATCCAGGGCAACCGCTTAACCAACTTAGCTAATGAGACCATAATATGGGATAAAAAATTGAAAATAATATTGACAAATCTTGAATTTGAGATACGATGTGGATGAAGATGACATAAATTGAACTTCATTAGCTAAGTTGGTTAAGCGGTTGCCCCGGATAGGCAGAGGTGCTGGGTTCGAGTCCCAGATGCGACCGAAATCTTTTTATTTTCTGTCGTTTTTTTCCGTTTTCATGTTTAATTTAGGTTATGTAAGTATTATTTTCTACAATGATTAAATACAAAGTATATTATTTAATTAATTAATTAATAATGACGCAACAAAGTGAAAACCAATCGTTTGAAGAAATTATAACAAAGATATCTTTGCCAGTGGCCAGAAGAGCCGTTACTAACTGATTAAATTAAAAAAAAAAACAATAAATGAGATACGGTAAAAAACATACAGAGATAGACAAGTATAAGGAATAACAAATAGTACAAGTAAGTACACATTTGTATACTAATGATTTTAACAATGCTGAAGATGATAATTTGTATCAAACATGCAAGAAGTGAAAGATTGACATGGTAAAGAATAAAAAGTCATGGGGACAGTTTTATCACTATTTTGTTATATGGGTCAAAAGATAGTCGAAAAAGTGTCTGTAAGTGATATTGAAAATAAGTAGTTGAGTCGCTCTGCTTATTGGTATGTTCCGGTAAACAGATGTTCTCGCTTTTGGCGCATAAAATAGCGCATGGGATCTCCCACGAGTGTGCTTGTTAGGAACGTATAAGTTTACCTCTTTCAACACTTGACGGCCTCCATGGTCAAGGGGTAAGGCTCTCGGCTACGAATCCGAAGGTCGAGCGTTCAAATCCCGGCGTGCGCAAGTAAATTTTATTTATTTAATTTGTACTGTTTCAGAACTAATTAATTTAAAAATAATAAATAGTATATTTGCGCACGTTCCAGAGTGGAAGATACTCTCAGTATCGCCCTGGTGAAAGACCACTATTCAGAATTGAAACGTTGCTTGAAATGGCTTTTAGCCGTGTTTGGTGACCAGATCTGAATAGCCAGGAATTTCCCCACCTTCCTCTTCCCCTTCTCCTACCCCTCCCCAATACCTTCAGCCTCACAACATTCCCCAATTGGGCATGCCATAGTCTCGCTGGCTCCAGACGGTTGGGAGCAGTTGAGACTCCTGTGCGATATTCATGTAAAAAAAAATATATATATACATGTATATATATATATGGTACCAGTGATTAACTTTTATAATATTTACCTAGTAATATTTCTCGGCGGGCTTATAAGGTGTTGAAATCAAACATCGGGAATGGATAATATATATATATATATATATTCTCTCACATAAAGATAATGCATAAACCCTTTTTGCACTCTTTCTATTTCGAGAATATGTTTCTGTTATGAAGGGGTCCAGGAAATATACACATATTATTTTACATTTTACAAACCGGACAGATGTGTAGATTTTTACAAAAATGTTTTGTTTCTCTGCTGATAGTAAGTAAACAATGATTTGCCATAAAAGTGGCACAAAGCATATAAATAATTCTGTTATTTTATGTTACGTTACGTTCCGTTATTTTTTCCGGAATACTACGGTCGTTGACTAACTACTAATAAATAAAGCCCGCATCGAAAAAAGGTAATAAAATCATAGAAACGGCGAAGCGTATAACTGCCGTTGTCAGAAGCTCAGCTCCGTTCATATTAAATTCATAAATTGGAATATCGGATAAAAACAAATATCCGGCTGAGGGGAAGTCACAAATTTGAGTCACGATGGGAAATTGGACAGACAGATGTAGAAAGCGACATGGCAACATCCCGACGCGCCCTGCCAACATCTAATGAAATTATTCGTGCCGGGATTTTAAAAATGTTAATTTAACAAAATTCGCGTCTTAGAAATTTGATTTACTGTCTTGTTAATTTGCTCATTACTATCTGAGATGAGGGAATTACTATCCATGTACATTAATGGCAAAGTTCATTTACTCGGCTAATTAGGTTAGGTGTTCATTTATGCAGAAGCTACATCCGTACTTATAACCGAATGAACGGAGACTTTCTTACATAATATGTAATAAACTTATAATGCATATTTTTTAACGCCTGTTAATTCATTTTTAATTGTAATGTTTTTTTAAAGTAAAAAAAGGATTCGCGGAATACGAAAAACCAGAAAATATTTGGTTTCCTCCTACCATCATCATCATCATCGGAAATTGCCGTCAGTTAAATGGTTGTTCAATCAAAATTAAGACTTCGATGGATTCCAAGATATAATTTGATAAATGTAGTACTTTTGGTAGAAATTTAAAAGCTGTTTTCATACTTAAAAAATAAAATCAACTAACAGTATTTATACATTGTGTACTTTTATTTTTCTGTGTAAAAATATACATATATATATATTTTTTTTTTGAGAGGTTATTTACCTTCTACTACGTCGTTTAGACATTGTACACTTTTGTATTATTTTCTGTGTATCACAATATTGTAAAGGTTTATTTATCTGTATCATATTAATCTGTGAGAAATAGAATGCGGGCGAATTCTCCATTTAATGTATATTGGTTTAATATTACTGTCTATGTATGTATTTTCGCCTTAAATAATATTTTTTTGAAGTTGCTTATGTAATGGTGAAGGATACTGCTAGCAGAGAATTGAACCCACAATGCCTGGGTGGGAACCTAACGTTTTGTACCACTCGGCGTCTAACAGTCGAAAATATCGATCCATTGGAGATAACCTGACCGCCTCCGTGGTCAGGGTCTCAGAGATAAGGCCTTCGAGTGAAAGTAAATTTTATTGAAATAATTTGTGTTATTTTACAATTAATTCATTAAAAATAATATATAGTATATTTCCGGCACGTTCCAGAGTGAAGGATACTCTTAGTATCGCCATGGTTAAAGACCACAATTCCAAATTAAAACGTTGCTATGAATGGCTTTAAATCTTTGGTGACCAGATCTGAAGAGCCAGGTACTCCCCCCACCTTCCTCAAGGTTGGGAGAAGTTGGGACACTTGTGCGATGTTCTCATCAAAAACCTCTATAACCGATAATAATGTTGTAAAGTTTGGCGAAGAACATTTTATTGTGTGTCTTCAAACTCTAGACATTTATGTCAACTCCACGATTGTGCATTTTTCTGCCCATCCAAAGGAATCTGGTGTGAAGAATTAATGGGAGGGAAGAAAACTTATCCAACGGGAAGACCACCAAAATAGTATTTTTCCGAAAACTTGAAAAAGCATTTGACAGTTATGCATGATTGAATAGAGCAACCGCATCGAAAATGATATCAAAGTAACTGAGCGAAATGTCATATTTTCTTTCAATGGGAGTCATAAATGCTAACCTACAGAACATACGACGATGATCATATGTAACTTTAACGACCCTCCGTAAAAAAAATCACCTAAAAGTTTTGCAAAAACTATTATTCAATCACTGACGTCAGAATGAATAGACTTGCCTTAACCTACCGTTTCGATGGGTGAAGGCAAAGCCCTTCTGACACCCATTTTGGCACCTCCCTAATTTACTACGGTCCACGTTTGTTTCGTGGTTTTTAAATGGGGTAAATATTCTGTTTTTAAAAACAATCCCATTTTTTTTTTACTTATTTGCAGTTTTATTTAAATTGGCGCTATCCCCGCCTAGCTCGCCCTTTTTTTTTTATTTATACCCTTCCGTGTTAGGGCATCTCTATGGATTATTTGCTCTATGGATTCAACCGAAAAGATTAGTCATATGTGGCGCAATAATCATAAATGCAGCAATCCCGATATTAATAAATTAGTTGATCGATTTCCATGTATGAATTTCTAATTTATACGAATTATGTATTCCGGGAAATGTAAAAGATATTTGTCGTAAGATATTTATAGAACACAAATTAGAAATTGCATTGAGATGGGAATTATAATGTATTTGTTTAGTTTAGCTGCATTTTCTGATTTAAAAAAAATTTATATCTTAACATTCGATTTAGATTTTGTAATATTTTTAGATGAATTTGTCGATACAGTAAACCGCGGAGGACCGATGCAATTTTTTGCTATCGCGAAGGTTCTACTGTATTATGACAGATATAGAATGAAACTGAAAAATAAACGTCCCTTTCTAAATCTTACTCATTACGCTCACATCAGCCTTGGATTCTTTGCGAATCTCAACATTTTTCATACGGTCATACATAGTTTTATCACACATCTCAGGGATCTCATTTTTACAGGATTCAGTCTACTTTCATCTTTCTACTGCCATTTCCATGCCTCACTTCCACTGTGGACTGCTAGCTTCGCTCCTGTGGTCAATTTTAAGGAGTTTCCTGCTTCTTTCCCATTTCTTCAGAATCATCAAGTTCAACATCATATTTTGATATAGAATCTTTCTACGAGTTTAGTGACGAAGTTAGCGATAAAAACTTGTACTGCGTACTTTTCTATCAATCGTGACAATTTTATCTTAAATATATCTTCGATTGAAATATTGAGATGGAAACAATTCAATGAAGTTGGTGGTATTATAAGGTAATGGTGGAAGAAACGATATTATTGCCTTTGTAAATTATGCTTCCATTACTGAGAGAGACGACATTGATACAAATTTTCATAGAAATAATTAAGTCTGATGAAAATATTGTTGTTCATTGGCATGAAAGGAGATCAAAATACAATTATGTTTCTACGAATGCTTTATGGCAATAGAATTTTTGTTATTACGTTTGATTGTTTTACATTTTGATTGGAAATAATTTTGAGCTCTATTAAAAATGTTCTCTTTTAGTGGTGTTTTTATTGTAATTGGTGATTCATAAATATGAAATAATCAAATTTTTAATAATTAATTATTTTTTAATGTGATTTAAAAACCTCATTTTAATATTGTAGAAAATAATAAAAATTTAATATATTCTTTAGACTTTAAAAAAAAAGTCAATAGATGTCTCATACAAATAAAAAATCGTATATTAATTCGAGAAATGTCTAGTTTGCAATTGTGTTCCTTAAGAACTTTGTAATCATTATAAAGATAGCAGCCAATAATATGGGATTAAAAATGGAGAATAAACTGACAAATCTTGAATTTGAGATATGATATCGATGAAGATGACATAAATTGCACTGGTCTCATTAGCTATGTTGGTTAAGCGTTTGCCCCGGATAGGCAGAGGTCCTGGGTTCGAGTCCCAGATGCGACTGAAATCTTTTTATTTTCTGTTCTTTTTTTTCGTTTTAATGTTTCATTTAGGTTATGTTAAAACTATTTTCTACAATGATTAAATATGAAATAAATTGGATTTTATTGCTACTTCTTTAGGAAATTTATGGACAATACTGATTGGCTAGTATTAGCTAGTACGAAAAACAGAGTATTAACTGATCATAAAAAAAAACTTACCACAGACGTGAAAAAAAACTGTTAAAAAAATAAGCTTACTCCGGGGCCACCGGCACGCCCTCAACACACTAATCTCTGTTTATCTCTTTAGTGAGTAAAATACTAAATTTTAAGAATAAAAATCTTCTAAAAGTCTTCGGTATCCAATATCTTAACAGATATAAAATACAAAAATAATCGTGACTTCGTATCGCTGGTAACAATAGTTTTATACGGAGGGCAACGTATGGGTAAAAAACAAATTTAACATAAGAAAATAAATTATTAATACGTTTTTCATTACTTATATTTATTATATAAATATACAAAGGTTATAAAAAAACAAGGTTACATGAAAAAAAAGAAGTAGAGAGAAAGGACATAATAAACTATATCAATGTAAAAAAAGTGTAAATTTTTATATATATTTATATATATCAAAAATCCCATATAGGCAAGGCTAGTACATTGATATACTTGGTGTTAGGTAATGGCAAAAAAATGATTTTTTTATGAAAATAATAAATATTTGTATATGTACATTTATATTTATATTCTTCCATAGATTATGGTAAATTACTTCCATAGATTATGGTAGGTAACTTCCATAGATTATGGTAGATTACTTCCATAAATTATAGTAAATTACTTCCATAGATTATGGTAAATTACTTCCATAGATTATGTTAATTTTAAGATAATGCATTCTAGGTAACTATTAAATGGTTGTTTTTCTTGATTTTTCTACAACTACAAGTTTGAGGTTACAATGTCTCCTAACTCCGATAACCACAAATCAATTCAAATTATACAAACCCCATCCCTTACATGTTCACCAACTCGTTAGATTCGGAAGTCGAATAACATTTATTGTTTTCATCGGCATTATTTTTATCGATAAAAACCGAAAGTTAATAATTTAGTGAGCCATTAAATGACCTCAGACCGAAGGTGAAAAACAGATAAATCAGCTTTCCGCGAGTCGTCGCTTTTAAATGCTCGTACTTAATTATCTGGCGGTACTAAACGGTGTGTAGAAGTTGGATCAATCGATCGCACATTGTTTTGAGTGCCACTTAAATCAAAGTTTTTTTTTCTTCATTTTCTTATGGATTTCATCCTTCAAGGGTGTTCTTGGCCATCATTTCAAAGTTTTTCAGAGAGGGAAGGCGAATTTACATATTAACGTCATTTAAATGGGCAAATTTCAAAGTTATATGGAAAATTGGCAGGATATTTGTTTAGAGAGGGACAGCATAAAAATATGTGATTTAATATTCCTACTTTTAGACCACATAAAACATAATCCGGAGAATTAAGCAGGTGAATTTTAAAAACGTGGGAGGGAACGGAGTAATGTCCAATTCTCTTTTGAATAAGAGACGAAATGTTTATCTTGAAAAATTGGGGAACTGTTGAAACCACGGTTTCGACGGGATAACCCTCTGAATTGAGGCATATTAGGCTACCTTGGATTGACTAGCAATGTGCCAATCCACTTCAATTCTCTTTAACGATGGGAAAAATATCAGAATTTAATTTTACGAAGTTCCCTTAAAAATTGTACTCTCTACTGCAAACATGAGATATTTGCAGTATATACCTGAGAATCGCAATCAAGATACAGGAACTCTGCTTCTTCACAGTCCATTTTATAGCACCGCTATTTGAAAATATCTACTTTAAAATTCAGCTCACAAAGAATTCGTTCGTTAATGCTGCGCTTCGGGGGTTCAAGCTGAATTGTTGTCGATAGAAAGTTGCAAGTTGTTTTATTTAATTCATTTGTTTTAAATAATCGTGTAATTTTGTATTGCTGTTAGAATTTTTTTCCTTTAGGTGTGAAATTTATTTATAAACATAATAAATTAATAACAATTACTTTGTTAAAACCACTGTTTTTAATATGTAAATATCTACATATTTCAAAAGAAAATCTTCCCTCATCAGGATAAACAATATATTTTTAGGTATTTGGCATACTGTTTATTCTGATGAGGGGAGATTTGCTTCTGAAACATGTGAATATTTACATATTAAGAACAGCGGTTTAAACAAAGTAATTATTATCAATTATATAATTGAAAATACACTTTGTATATACCACTTTACTTAAAATATATAAATATTTCTATATGTTTCGATAGCAATTCTATCATAATAGCGAATGGCGAATTAAATTTAATAAATAATCAAATATTTTTTAAAAATAGCTATCTCTTAAATTTATTTTCATATTAATATTAATAATAATAATTTTTATTTATATTTCTAATTTAAATGTATTATTCAATGTTTTATAATTATTTTGTCATTAACATTTTTGATCTGTTACCTACTTTAATTCATTTTTGTTTATGCTCATATTTTGTATATTCTTAAATTATTGTTTTAAATTTTTTATCATTTTTCTATACTTGAAATTATTTTTTAGTATTCATTTATTCCTGAAGATGATAGCATTGCTATCGAAACATGTAGAAATATTTATATATTTTAAGTAAAGTGGTATATACAAAGTGTATTTTCAATTATATAATTAATAATGATGCCACAAAGTTATCAATCATTTGAAGAAATTATAATTATTATCAATTTATTATTTATGACTCCACGAAGTGATTATGGGTCTTCTGAAGAAAATATTTCTTTTTTGTCCACTCAAATTAAAAAAAAAGTTTTCTTCATAGAAATTCAAGTGAAAAACTCTTTTCGGACAATTCCGATTTGGAGCTTTTATCGATTTTATGGATCTCAAACAGATTTTTTAAATTGATTGTACTGCAAATTTAATATTAACTTTTCCTAGTTGAGGTTTTAATAGACTATTACATTAATAAAAAGGTATCCTTCATTAACAAAACCGCATTGGACACCTCGAATAACCAGTTAACTTGTGTCCAATGCAGTTTTGGGAAAAAAAGTAGAACGTTTTGTCTTCCAACTTAAAAAGGAAAGGCGATTTAACCTTTTTTATTTTGGATTTGCTCGTTAATTTCAGAAAAGTGTTTTTTTTTTCTATGCTTTGGATTAGCAAGTGTAGACGTGCACAATATTTCAAGTTTTTGTTTTTGTTTCTAATCGTCTTAATAAAACTATATTAAATTTGTATATTTCATTTTCGAACGTTTTATAAAATAATCTAAATGACAAAATTTTAAATGGTACGAATTTGGTTATGACGTAGGTATCGCTACTGGCTGCTCACATAATTATTTACTGGCTGTCTTTGGGACCCAGGAATACTTACAAGTGTTGGCGGGTGTGACGTCACAAACGTTAAAGACCTATTATCATTTTGGTTGCAATAAAAAAAAACATATTTTAATTCACTGCAGAAAATGTATTGGATAGCTTAAAAATAAAATGTAAATACATTTATTATCTTAATGTTTTTAGAATTTATTTAAGAATAAAAAATATATATATCGTACTCCGTGAACAACTTTATCTAACGGTCTTTGTGGCGCTATTAGTCTGATAGTACATCCACGCGAGGAATACTTGACAAATTAAAGAAAAAACATCAACTTATACAATATCAAACTTCTCGAAACTTAATAATTTGAAAACTTACCTTAAAATCCCTCGCGATTGCAGTTTTGACGCAAGCCATGTTACTTCCGTTATGTTCCGTTCCGTTCGGCTCCGTCGTCTTAAGTCTGAGCTTGTTGACGTGAAAGCCCGATCCGTAGCAGTACATCAGGGCCATTGTTGTGGGGAAGTAGTAGGCGCAGCAGGCTAGTATCCTGGGATAGAGTTTAGCGTTAAAAGGTATTTGAGGTGGTACATTATTTTCTTAGGAAAGAACTATATTTTCCTCTCTCAAGTATTTTCTGAGATGCAAATAGATTACTTCACATTTTCCTAAGAGAAAATTAAGTAATTTCATTGTTTGTGTTTTTACTGGGTTGATCATTTCATTTTTTTTTTGCCAGTAACTATGTAAGTTTTAAGAACGCTAGTGAATGACACGAAAGTGTCGAAATCGATAGCAAATTAATAACATTAAGTAACAGATGTACATTCGACATGAAAACTCTGCGAAACTAAAATATCACAATGCCATTGTTTTTGTGCTTTAATATTAAATGGGCATGTACATGTACGATGGCTTAGAGTTAAAATGTTGTAACTACAATTTTTTTACAAAAAAATGCAAGATATAAGGATGTGTTCTTGATACTTGAGGAGTCATTTTATTAATTAATATCACATTGCTATCTAACAATAAACTAGTTTCTATTTATTAATTAATTAAAAAATATACTCAGTATTCACCACTTTTTAAACGTACATTGATATTCATATGTTTCGAAGGCGATGCTTTTTTATTTTATCATAACTACAAAGTTAGTTTTGTAGTTACAACATTTTAACTCTAATCCATCGACTTATAACAATTTTTATTTACTCATTTTTAAATTTTATTTATTACAATGAAAGTGAACAGAAATATTTTTTGGAGGATGTTTAATATTTTAATCGTTGCCAAGCTTCATAAGGGTATCACACAATGTGTTTAATTTTTTATTGTTTCTCCCTCTTACTCTGTTTTGTATTATATATCACACACACACAAATATATATATGCTCTATGTATTTTTGTATAATTTTAAATTTTACCCTGACAAAGCTTGGGATAAGCGAAACCGGTTGGCGATAGATTTAAAATGAAATATAACACATCTTTTTGTTTTATTTAAAATACAAAAAAAAATCAGTTAGTTTTAATAAAGCTAACAAGTTTCGCTTTATTAACTCAGTTAAATATTTTTCCTCCAATACTCTATCATATGTACATTTAATCTTTCAGTTTAGTATCGTTAACCTACACCTGCTTAAAAGATTCATACAATATATCGAAGTTTCACTTCCAACAAAATGCGGGCAACAGGGGAAAACAAAACTAACCCCCGAAAAAAGTTGCTTCAAGGTATTCTAAGAAATTTAAAGTTTTTTTAAATTATTCATGACATAAGTAATATAATATTAATTCACTGTTCAGCGACAAAACTTTAAAAGGTTATTCCTAGTAAGAGGAATCTTGTAAACAAATTATTTAGTCATAAAGTTTAGAGAGAACTCGAATAATATATTTCTTTACGTATGTTTCGAAGTAAAGGCAAAAAGTCACGCTCTTATAAATCCGCTGTTTCGTGAATTTATTTCTGATTTAGTGTTTATCCGCATTTGAGAAAAAAAGCTTCAAAGTAAAGTTAAATACTTTAATAAATTTCGTGCTGGAGAAGGCTGTTTTGATGAACGTTTGGAGATAGTTTGCTTAGGTAATTGCTTATTTATTTATGTTCTACCAGTTCTTGAGGCACAAAGCAAAAATATATTTAAAAAAAACTTATGACGCAGTTGAAAATTAGGAAGATGATTTTTTTGTTGTATTAAATATAATATTTTTGCTGAAAAAGTTACTTATAGTCGCTTTGGGGTACAAAAACCCATTACATGAAAGTAATTTTAAAAACATAAAAAAAGGAATTATGTATGGAAGAATAAGAACATTGCTTTAACAGTTCATTTTAAGGTAGTGAGCAGATCATTACGCCACTGTTAAGAATTTTGAAATGTGTAGAATTATCAGATCACTTGAAATAAATTGGAAAGGGAAAATATTGTTGCATGCTTGAATATGTGAAATCAAAAGAATAATGCCTGTTACACACAGTTAATATAATACGTGGGCGTGGCATATCTCTCGCTATCGCTCACCATACAATCCCATACAGTCGTCACACACGGGTACTATCATATATCTGTGACAATTGTATGGCAAGCGTATTCCCTTACATGTCAGTATTGACTTGGTGGATATTGCACTCGTTATTTTTTATTTTTTCTGTTACTGTGTATTATTAGTTTTTGGTGCAGTTAATGTAATGTGTTTTGCACCTGTGTGAATATTATAACTAACTAAATATGTAAAAGCCCATATAGGGCGTACATAATATAATAAATATATAAATATATATATATTATGATATTAACTTATGCTGTATGTAACCATCTTAAATGTTGTTTAATAAATCGATCTCTCCTACGTAAAGCATCTTATCTTAAAAATCAAAAGTTTATAGGAGAGTGGTTTAAAGAGATAAAAGTTCGGTGCAATTCGAGTTTTTGATTGTTCTGCACTAAATTTGGAAACTTCATTGTCAATTACAGTGGTGCCTCACACAACGAACTTAATTCGTTCCAGGAGCAAGTTCGTTATGCGAAAAGTTCGTTATGTGAAACGCGTTTTCCCATAACAATACATGTTAAAAAAAATAATTCGTTCTGTAGCATAAAATATGGTAAGATGACATAAAATAGTTTTGATACTCCTTTGGCTACTTTGGCTGATTTTATTGCATCCTTGTTTGTCAAAATGGTGAAAATGGTGGTCTTGTTGAGGCCAAACTCTTTGACGAGGTCACACTGTTTTACCCCACATTCACTCCTTCTAATTATTTCCTGTTTCATTTCAAGAGAAATCACCTTCCTGCTTTTTTTAGAACCCATCATATAAAAAAAATGTTGAGTTTATCTTAAAAGGACGACTGCCGTGATACGTGTGCGATTTAATTCGTAATGAAGAACGATTGCTGCGATACGTGCGTAAGTTAAGCGTACTACGCAGTGACTAACGAGTCTAACGACTGCCTGCGCGGGAGGATGCAATTAATCGGCAGTGATCGTAGAAGATCGGGCGACTTCGTTGTAATGATGAACGATTGCTGCGACACGTGCGTAAGTTAAGCGTACTGCTCAGTGACTAACGACTGCCTGCGCGGAAGGATGCAATAAATCGGCAGTGATCGTGTGAAGTGGGCGACTTCGTTGTGTGAAGCGAAGTTCGTTGTGTGAAGCGAAGTTCGTTGTATGAATCGTGAAATGAACGAAAAGGAAGTTCGTTGTGTGCAGCGTTCGCTGTGCGAGGCGTTCGTTATGCGAGGCACTACTGTACATCCTAAATTTGGTGCAAAACGATCGAAAGCTCAACTTACTTCTTCTAACTACCAATCTTCTGTCTCTTTAAACCACTCTCCTGTAAAGTTACGATGCTTGACGTAACCCTAACCCTAGAATGGAAGCAATGTCCCCTAGCCCAAAGGGAAATATATTTTACTACCATTTTAAATTAAGCGTTTTTCTCCTATCTTCGAGTAATATTTATCGTTTAGCGTAATAAATATTTAAATAACTCATAATAAACATATTTGATGCTTTAATTGATAAAAAATATGCACAATTCACTCGTTTATTGTGTCTGAGAAGCGATCAGTAAAGTTCACTCAATAGTTCCACCATAACCTCGATGAAAAAAGTATTAAATTTACCTACGAGAAAAAGGCGCAGCCTGCTACTATGAAGACAAACGCATTGCTGAGAAACCAGCTCAAGGAAGGGATATATTGAAGAAAACTGACGCGATCAGTTGGCACTTGAGTGAAAAATTTGTTAGAAGTTGAACTGAATAAATTTTACCGCTTCCACTCTAGGGTTAATTCCATTAAGTAGAGTGAGGTTTTCCTCGGGAACGTGTCATCTCAAGGAATGCTGTGCGTATGAAGAAAATGTAAAATCGTCAAATATAAACATTTACGTAATTTTTCTGTACTTTGAAAGCTTTTCAATATTTCGTTGTATTATTACGTACCTAGCATTTTTTTTTCTCAAAGTTCAAGCCTCTATCAAGAAGTTAGTATTGATAGAATTGTCTAACATTGTCCATATGATCGTGTCTACGTTGTCTATGCGATTATTACTCTATAAGATAGCGGTATTACCGCAAATTTGCACAGTGAAGATAAATGTGATTGAAATTTTAACCCAATGATAATTTTTGATGGGTGAGGTTAGTATTTTCTAGTCAACTTTGTGTGTTTTGTGAGTGTCTTCAGAGTATGTTTTCAAATTAGAATATATCAAGTTTAAACCTATTTTTGATAGTTAAAACACTATTGCAAACATTTGGTTGTGATTAAATTATAAGCCAGTTGTTTCACAGTGTTTGAATAATAACATAACTTAAACAAAACTTTTAGAGAATTTGAATATTAACTTTTAAATTTTGATGCATCTGTATAAATTCTTTTTAAATTCTGTAAAACAACCTGCCCATAGACGTGATTTTTTTTGTGGCGATGAGGATTGATGATTTAAAAACAAAATTATAGCATGTCACCAATAGGTGTAGATTAAATTAGTAACTCGATTTCTCAAAAAAGTGTTAGAGCAATAACAACCAGACTAAAAAGTTTAATCTATCTTGTTAGTCCATTACATATAAATGTTGTTCACTTTTAAATACCCACAGTGGTATTCGGTGGAAACTTATTTGTCGAATTATATTATTTGTAAATACTAACCGATAAGCAATTCTAGTGTGGAAAGGGTCGCAGGCCAGCAGTCCCGAATTGTTGAAGTAGTGGCCGCCCCTTGGCAGGACCAGCACGGCGAATAGGGCCACTGACAGGACCCACGTCACGCTGATGATGAGCACGCACCCCTGGAAGGAATACTGCACTTTAGTTTAGTAACTGAGCGAGGTTAAGGGGATGGAAAGCGATACAGGAAAGAGTAAAAAATTACAGCTCTTAATGAAAAATATATTGACTTATATGTAATTCATGTGAAATACGTAAATTTTTATTTTTCAATCATGCTTGACAGCCAAAGAATCATTATATCGGATCAGTAATATTTTACATTGATTTAATTTAAATCGTCGACTCGATCAAAATCTTGTTTTTTTTTTTTTTTTTTTTTTTTTATTGTATAATATTAATTATATACAGTGGGAACTTATACCCGCTAAGCCACTGCAAGTAGCTTGTCAGCAGGAGTTTATTTCAACAATATAATATAATACAACAATAAATTACAATCATCATACAAATGTAGGGCAAAAATTATTATAATTAGGCGCATGCATCTTGTCCTGTACATAAGTTGAGAAAAAAAAAAATCAAAGAGAAAAAATAATGGTAAAAGCATTACAGATTTGTTATTGAGATACTAGAGTCCAATCTTATAACACCGATTTAAATAATATTATAAAAATGTCAATATCATAAAAAATATCAAAATTATAAAAGTACTAATATTATAAAAGTATCAATATTATAAAAATATCAATATTATAAAAACATCAATACTTTTTAAAATATCAACATTATAAAAACATTAATATTACAAAAATATAACTATTACGTAAATATCAGAAATATCAAAGCATCTGTAAGTATTAAATAAATTAAGAAATAAAAATTTAAAAAGATATATACATATATACATAAAACAGCAGTACAGGTTGGTTACAATGAGGATAGACTTAAATATAATAGTAACACCGTAACAGTAAGTACACCAGATATCTAGGAGCTATACAACCATGGAGACTGTCATATTTGTTACCATCAATACACAAGGTTACTTTCCAAAAGCCAACACTTAAACATCAGTGAGAATTTCATCATAGGGCAATTGTTTTTAAATTCGTACGGCAATTTGTTAAATATAAATGGTACAATGTATTCAAGGGTTCGTTGACCATATTTATTTGGAAATATTGGCACTACCATTCCTATATTTTGTGTGAAACGTGTATTGTGTACATGATCCACCACTGCCTTATACGGACTTTCAGATATATGTTGCAGTAGAATTTTATGCCACAAAATACCACGAACAGGTAATACATTAATTGATTTGGTACGGGCTTTAAATTGACATTACCTTTCTTATGTATCTTTTGTCGTCTTTGTCATTGCTACATTCAAACATTATACGGATACCATACACATCTTTCTCATAATTATTCAATGCATGTATGTATGACAGTCTGTAAACAAATAAATATATAATTTCTACAAACGATTGGCATTCAATTTTTGGGATCATTATTAATAAATTAATAAAAAAATATACTATGTTTTTACCACTTTATAAATATACCTAGATATCAACATGTTTCGAAAGCGATGATTGCATCATCAAAAAAAAATTTCAAGTATATAGACAAATGATAAAAATTAGAACACGATAATTTAATAATAGACAAATTATAAACATAAACAAAAAATCATTAAAGTACCTAATTAATTTATCAAAAATTCCAATAAAAAATAATTATAAAACATTACATACAAATACAACCGGTATACAAATATATACATTTGAAATTTTAGATATAAGGAAAAGCGTTAATAGTGAATTAAATTGAATAAATAATAAAATATTTTTAAAAACACCTATCTCTTGAATTTATTTTCGTATATTAATAATAAAAATTATTTCTTTTTTAATTTCCAATATAAATTTGTTATTCAATGTTTTAAAATTATTTTTTATTAACATTTACCTACGTAATGAAATTTTGTCTATTCTTATATTATTGTATTCTATGTTTATCATTTGTATATACTTGATATTATTATTTTTTTAATTATTATATATATTCCTGATGAAGAAAGCATCGCTTTCGAAACATGCAGATATCTATGTTTATTTTTAAAGTGGTGAAAACAAAGCATATTTTTTTAATTAATTTTAAATAAATAAATACCAGAAATAATAATAACAAACGTTTAAATAAACGTTTTACCACGCATAATGCAATTTACAAGTAATCTCAATATTTCTGATCACAGCTGTAAAGACAAATCCATCGATCAAACCTTCAAATCAACATCGGAATACGCAGAACGGCAACGCCAATGTATTTTTCAGGTGATGTCTTACAAAAAAGCGCTATAAAAATGATCGCTCACTTAAGATCTTAGGCGGCGGATTCAAAGGTCACGGGTTAAAAACCCGGCGGACTCAATTAATAATACTGTAATTTTTTAGCGATAGAAGCAATGAAATTAATTAACTAAAAAAAGTAATTGAATAATAATCACACCTCGCAAAAGAGGTGAGGTGGTGTAATGGTTAGTGTTTGATCCCGATCACCCGGAAAGCGGTAGATCGGATCAGTCCCGATGACACCTAAAATATTTTTTATTTTTTCTATTTCAGTATTAGGGTGCTATTAATATTATTTAAAGGGAACGTTTAATATGTACCTACTGGAAATCCATTAAAAATTAGGTGAACGGATACGTTTGCTTAGAATTTCTGTACGGATAATGAAATAAAGGTAGGCTTGTTACTTATTCATGATGGAATTAACATGGAATGCCATCTACAGGAATGGATCAACATACGGGAGAATGCAAATAGCGGCTAGTTTAATCATCTAAACAAGACCTTCTCTCTCTGTTAATTTCCTCTCGAGGCGAGCGCAAGATCACACTTGTGGCCACAAGTCCTCTTAGGATAAGTTTACCTTTATCCTTTCCTAGGCCAGGCATCGCTAACCTCTACGAATATTTTGACAAACTTTTTATTTTATTTAATCAAAAAATGATTTATGTAAGTTCGTTAATTCCCTTATGAAGATCAAGAATTCATTAAAAAAATGCTTTACCAAGATATACTCATATTTATATAGCATGTAACATAAGGGAAAGTACGTAATTATAATATTGTGTAATTACTAATGAAATATTTAAACAATTTCTTCTACTTCGTACGGTGGAGGGGGGACGGTGGAGGTCATAGTGAGATGCTGAGGTTATTCAGCCAGTCGAAGGCATCGGGAGTCACTTGGTTCAGCACAGATGTGCCATAGGCAAACTGATGAAGAGGGCATACTTCCACTGTGTTTTTTTTGTTTGAATATCACCAAGTTCGGAATCCTTTAGGCTCCATTTATGCATCATATACGCACAACGGCTGTGACTGTACCGGGTGTGGCTTAATTAACAGTGTTTGGACATTGTTAATTATTAAATAACATTGTGTACTGTTTTATTGTTTTCATGTTTAACGATATTTTAAATGTGATCATTATTTTTTTCCCTTTACATTCTTGTAAATATTATTTGTAAAGTTTATTTACACTCTGTTACTCTATTTAGACATTGTGCACTTTTTCAATTTTTTTCTATGTAACGTAACCTTAAATTCCTTGACTTGTCCAAATATTATTTTAAACGTTTATTTGTCTGTATTAATTAATCAGTGAGAAATAGCTATGATGCAGGTGAGTTCTCCAGATATTGTACGAGTATATTGTTTTGATATTACTCTCTGTATCTGTATTTTCTCCATAAATAGAAAATAAAAAAGCTGCTTCTTTTTCACGTCCGAAGTCTGCCACTGCGTTCGCTACGACTCTTCAGGGGAGAATCGTGATAGAAGCAGAATTTCGACTTCAGTCCAAAAAGATTTCCTGGACGTAAATTTAAACAACCAAAAATATGCAATCAAAATTAAAATGTGTACAAGTGTTATTATTTCTTGTGAAGTCGATATTAGTTCTCAACTAGGCATACTGCCTGATCTAAGGCACCAAGTACTCCAATTGTGCGTGGTGCTATATGTATTTTGTAATTACTGTTTTTTCTTTTAAATTTATTAAGTGTGTTATGAATAATAGATATCAATAAATTTAAATGATGAAATAAAATACTTATTCAGACTCCCTCCACCCAAGTCAATTAACCATTTGGTTATTATTGTACTGATATATGACATTTTGCAGGTTATATTATATTTTTTCGGTCCCAGATATGTAAATAAATGTCTTTGGCTATTTTGCCATTTTGCTTCAAGAGACAAGAAGATCCTTTCTGGTGTGACTTTTCGTAATATATTTATGATAATATTTGTAATATATTCAAATCGTAAGTTTCTTTTTTCGGATTATAGGCCCTACATAATGGCGCCCAAATTTTTCCAACATTTATACGACATGAGAAATTCAACAATTTATAAAAAAATCGTCACTTCAGCTCTGCTATAACACATAAATACATTTTTCTATGCTTTTATTTATATATTTGTATTCTACAGATACCTTATAAAGAACAATTCAGTGTCGCTCGTCTCGCTGTGAAATGTTAAAATATTTATTATAATGTATTTAGCAAACATACATACTATCAAAAATACTAAAATGGTTATTGAAAGACATTTTTTTAAGGGTAAGGGTGACAGAGCTGCGTTTTTGATGTTTTGATAAATTAAACCTTAGATCTTCCATTGAGAGTGGTAAGAAATACAAAAAAAATGTCAATAGTGTGAGCCTCGAGATAATAAAAGTTTAAGGCTTGATAACACCGTAGTGCAGTGTTTCTCAACCTTATTTGAGCATGCCCCACTTAAAGCTTCAAAAAATTCCATGCTCCCACCGAAGAAAAACATATTTTAGTACTAACGAAAAATTTGACCGGTCAGTGGCTGAGTTGGCGTCGTGTCTGTATCCCAGGAGTCGTGAGTTCAATATGTTATCCTTATATTAACTTCGCCCGACATAACACAGGGTCATCTCCAGCATGGCGGGCGAAACATCAATAAAACAAAATTGTATTTGAAAAAAAAAAATAACGAAAAAATCCTCGGCTGGCTAAGTCCTCTACCACGACACAAGCAATATTTTCCGCATACTGAGATGGTATTAGGAGATTTTCAAAATAGATAAAACGAAACTTCAGAGTGGATGATACTCTCAGTATCGCCGTGGTGAATGACCACCATTCAGAATTGACACGTTGCTTGAAATATATGGGTTCCATCCTATCGGAGATTACTATCTGACTGTTATGGCAGTTACTTGTTAATTTTCAAAGTATTTTGCTGAAAGTCATTAATTGTTATTCATTATGGGGGTCTGACTAATGATTATACAATCGGACAATATCAATGGTAGAGATATCAAAATATTAGTTCATGTATTTTATTGGGAAATGAATTTGACGGCCTCCATGGTCGAGGGGTAAGGCTCTCGACTACGAATCCGAAGGTCGCGGGTTCAAATCCCGGCGTGCGCAAGTAAATTTTATTTATTTTAATAATTGGATTACTTCTATAATTAATTCATTTAAAAATAATATAGAGTATATTTGCGCACGTTCCAGAGTGGAAGATACTTTCAGTTTCGCCCTGTGAAAGACCACCATTCAGAATTGAAACGTTGCTTGAAATGGCTTTAAGCCGTGTTTGGTGACCAGATCTGAATAGCTAGGTATTTTCCCCACCTTCCTCCTTCCCTTCTCCTTCCCCTTCCCAATACCTTCAGCCTCGCAATATTCCCCAATTGGGGATGCCATAGTGTCACTGGCTCCAGACGGTTGGAACTCTTGTGCGGTATTCGTATAAAAAAATGAATATCAATAATTTTCGCATTGCCTCTTAAAATATCCAAATAGTTCCCCGGCGGGGCGTGCGCCCCACGTTGAGAAACACTGTTGTAGTGCATGCCATATTCACATCATTAGCTCGTCTCCATATATTTGGCATTGGCGTGCACCAAACATATTAAAAATACCAATATAATATTGATGTTATATTAGGTACATTTTTAATCCGTCGCGCATCGCGACATTAAAACGTTTTTTTTTTTTCCTAAATGAAATGATGAATGTTTGAGAGATGTTTCAAAACATTAGCTCACTTCATTATGGTTTTTATAAAAATGAGTAAAAACCACACATTTATTTCATTTACAAGTTGTTAAAGCTAACTGCTGCAGTGAGAGCACTTCACACCGCGATGCATGTTTATGCAGAGTTTAGCGGCAATTGTTGCAAAAATGCGAGAATTTTCGCTGGCGATATTCGAAACTCAGCCATTTCGGTATAATACTCGAGATTTTTCAGTTTAGAGGGGTATTCCACAACCACTTACTGTATATGAAGCACTTCAGGTGATAACATGAATGAGTTTATAATGAGTTTCTTAACTCTTGGGAATAGAATGCATAATGTTTTGTATAATTTATGGACTTCTAAACGGTGTCCTATCGATTCCTGATATCTCGGCTATAATAGGATTATAATTCCAAATATACTCACGCTACGTCGCTTTGTTACTTCCCAAGTGTACCATGAACTTACCATTGGCGTTGCACCTGGAAAGACGTATTTCGTTAGTTAACTGACGCTGAGTAAATGTTGATATTTTTCATATATCCCGTACCACGTTTAAGTAAAAACCTTAAAAACATGTGTGCACTATATTATTTGCTATTTGTTACGCCTTTTACGATGTTTTAGTTAAATGCTGTTTTTATTTTAAATAAAAAAAAATATGTCACGTGTTGCTTAGTATTTATACCGTGATGATTTTAACCAGACTTTTTTCTCATACAAATTAAATAGATTTGTAAATTATAAAATAACAGCTCGCGACCGCAGGTTTCGCGAACTCTGTCTCTACCCTTCCGCACTTGATTTAGGAGTTAACAAAGGCAAGTGTAACCGCAAATCTGACCGTATTTAACCTGAATAATCCCCAGCCCATACTTGATTAGACCTGCTTATATGATTCCCGGCCCTCTACAACTGTAAGGCAGTCTCAAAGGACATACTGAAGACGTCATAAATATGATTAAGCTCAGCTCCTAACTCAGTCTCTCCAAATTACAACACGCTCGTACCCCTTCGGGTACATAGATTTTAATTGCGTACATATGATGAAAACAATTGAGAATATGTTAGATATTGTGTAACAATATCTTCAGAGGAAATTTCTTGTTACCCGAAATGACCGCCTTCCACAATTTTTTCAATTTATAATATTTATAAGTAAGTATAATGCACAATACATTTAAAGCTTCAAAATGGGTAGGTATAGAATCGGTATATCTCTAAATTGTTAATTAGTAGTATAATATGATGATTTTTATTTTATTTTGTTAATTTATGTTTTCGTGAAATACTACAAAATTTGTTTAAATGCTTTATTTTTATATAATAAGTTATTCAAATTCGTGTTCTTAGAAAGTTACATTGTTCGTTTCACCAGACATATCACGTGAGACACCTAATTTCTGCTGCACTTAGTTACTTTAAATTATATTAATCAGAAAATTTCACGGTTGTTGGAACTACGAGTATTATAACTAACTAAATAACTAATCATCACGCCGTTTCCCCACAGGGATAGGTAGAAAAGACTGACCGCCAAACAAATGGATCTTGGCGCACACTTCATGTTTCATTCACATTCATACATCGTCTCATACATTCTGTTCTATTATTCCGATTTCTGACATGGCCCGATTCAAGCACTCGATTCACCCGATGGTGCCATGTCTTCCTCGGCCGTCCCCAGCTTCTTCTTCCATTCACATTCGCGTCTTATATTCTTCTTACACTCCTTTCTTCGTTAATTCGCTCTACATGCCCAAACCATCTAAGCGTCCGTTTCTCAATCTTTTTTATTACGCGTACATTATAAGACTTGCATTCTTTACGAATTTCAATATTATTCACATGATCACATATGGTTTTACCACACGTTCGCCTCAGAGATCTCATTTCTACGGCATTCAGTTTACTTTCATCCTTCCTCTGCCAGTTCTATGCTTCTCTGCCATACATCAGGCTTGGTATCAGCACTCCATTGTGGACTGCTAGATTCGCTTTTTTGGACAACTTTTTGTTTCCTCCGTTAATGGAGTTCCTTGCATTCACCCTTATATCAATATCAATATCGGTCTTTCCATCTCTCGTAAAAATACTTCCCAAATATACAAACTCATCGACCTGCTCCAAGTATTCATCATTCACAACTATATTGCACACTGTTTTCGTACGCTCTCTTTCAAACACCATAACTTTAGACTTACTTACATTCATCATTATTTTGGCGCTCTCGTAGCAGCCGGCAGCTTTTTATAAGCGCTCCAGTGTATCTGGGAAATATTGGAAAGTTCTTAATTTTTCCGGTGTTAAAATAGCGTAAAATAACCGCAATAATTTATATATTACATTTATAAAAATCATATAATTTTAGTGTGGCCGTTTCGGGCTTAAATCAAGTTTATAATAAAAAATCAAATAAAAACCTAAACATTTTAAGTTCAAATCTGTCACGTTGTTCTAAATTAACCCAAAAGCATCGGTCATCGGTCGAAGGCGTTCGCCACATGTGCTTGTTAAAAGACCCTTTCCTGTTAAAAGCCTACTGAAGTGTCCAGAGTGAATGGATGATTGACAAAGTTATTATTTGAACTATGGTGATTGTAAACAATATCGTAAACGACCGGGCTACACAACGCAAACTTAATGTGTTATTTCGGACCATTTGATAGCTGCAAAGATATCGTTGTATAACCTTGAACGTTGTACCACAACCGCAACCCGTAAAATTAGATTTCGTGGCTGCCGAGAAAGGCGCAATAGGAAAAGACATTTGACGAGAAGATCTTCTGCTGTCACGGCGACCTGAGTTCTGACCTCCAGTCTACAGAGCAGATCCGGTGCATCATGCGGCCCACGGACGTGCCCGACCAGGCTGCTCTGCGACCTGCTGTGGTCCGACCCCGACAAGGACACCGCCGGCTGGGGCGAGAAATGGACGACACGCTGGTGTGCTCTTTCCAGATCCTGAAGCCGGCCGACAAGCGCTACCTGGCGTACGGGCAGACCAACACCAAGCGTCCCGTCAGGCCGCCCAGGGGCGTCACCAACAAAGACAAAGAAGATTGGATATGGATATGGATCAGTTCCCCCGGCCCCCGTCCTCACCCGCCGCCCAACTTCACATAACTCCTATCATTTGTATTAGCGTTTTGCAATATATCGTAAGGAATAAATACAGTTAGCTATTGTTTTTTTTTCTCAATTTAACATGTACGAAAACTTAGATCAAGCCGTATTTAGTTTTGATAATTTAACTGCATCTCTTTATACGGTCTATAAATAATGTGTAATGATAGTCTGTCCAAAAAAAAATGTAATAGATGTAATATAGGAATAATGTAAGAATAGGAAGTAAGATTTGTACAGCGCCCTTGAGGTGATTTTTCACAAAAACGGCGCTATAAAAATCATACGATTATTATTATTATCATTAGCTCACTCTTCATACATACTTCGTTCATCCTAGATACGAGGGACTGTAGATCTTCCATACTATTAGCAATCAGCACTGCATCATCAGCATACAACAGGCAACATACTTTTAGATGGATTACTCATTTTCGCATACAATTATCCATGTATAGATTGAATAACCACGGTGACATTACGCGGCGTTGCTTAACGCCCTTTTGTGATGTCAAACCACTCCGTAAAATTACCGTTTACCCTAACACATATTTATTTATTTAATATTTTATGTGTATCCCAAGAAAGTTCAAAACATGCAGCTAAAATTCATACCCCTACGGTTACATGACGAAATTACTCAGGTATGAATTACATGTACGAATATTGAACTACCATAATTACACTACAAGGAAGTACGAAATGAGGAATTTTTAATTCTAATATTTTTATTTGAAATGACTGCAAAGTGTTGAATGTTTAACCTTAATTCATTAATGCCTTCTTTTAATATTTCTTATTAAGATGTGGATTTGAGAGTTTCTTGCAATTTGCAATCCGAATGAGATCAGTGGATTTCTCATAAGAAGAGTTGGACAACATAGATTTTTTCCAAATTTTCGGTGCTGTACAAATATTGCGTAATTTAGTTTCTTTACATGTATCGATTTGAAATTTGATTTCTACTAATATTTTGATGATTAAAATCTTCTATAAAACAATATTTTTTAAATTGATTTCGTTATTTTATCCACTTATTTATTATACCTTGGACATAGTAAAGAAAATGGAAAACTGTGGGATGTCTAACAAGAGAACATTATCAACATTCAAAGAATTTAGTTTATTACTAAATTTGTTTACTACTAATTTATTTTTATTAATAAAACCTTATTTTAACATAATCCGGGAATTGCCTTATTTAGTATTTAGGAAATACTAAGTGAGGCAGATGTTCTCTCAAACCTAACTTTTGTTTTTTTTTTCCGACATGAAATTTATTCAGTAGACACATAAATCCTCTCAAATTTAAACCCAATAAAAACATATTTTTAAAGCGTGTAATTATTGTAGGTGCAATTTCGTCAATGAGTAACTTTGTCCGTGTGTAATTCTGGCACCTGATTGGTATGTGAAGTTCACGCGTACGTAATTTCGTCCTAACACCCGCAAGTTTATTATTTTTATGGATTTATTTCACAGACAGCTAAAAACTCTTTCAGTTTTTTTTTTTTTTTTACATTAATACCGCACAAGAGTCTCAACTGCTCCCAACCATCTGGAGCCAGTGAGACTATGGCATCCCCAATTGGGGAATGTTGTGAGGCTGAAGGTATTGGGGAGAGGAAGGAGAAGGGGTATAGGAAGGAGGGGAAAAGGGTTAATACCTGGCTATTCAGATCTGGTCACCAAACACGGCTAAAAGCCATTTTTAAGCAACGTTTCAATTCTGAATGGTGGTCTTTCACCAGGGCGACACTGAGAGTATCTTCCACTCTGGAACGTGCGCAAATATACTATATATTATTTTTAAATGAATTAATTGTGAAACAATACAAACTAATTAAATAAAAATTACTTGCGCACGCCGGATTTGAACCCGCGAACTTCGGATTCGTAGTCGAGAGCCTTACCCCTCGACCATGGAGGCCGTCAAATTCATTTCCCAATAAAATACATGAACTAATATTTTGATATCTCTACCATTGATATTGTCCGATTGTATAATCATTAGTCAGACCCTCATAATGAATAACAATTAATGACTTTCACCAAAATACTTTGAAAATTAACAAGTAACTGCCATAACAGTCGGATAGTAATCTCCGATAGGATGGAACCCACATATTAGAGGCAGAACTAGCGTGCGAATTTATGTCCGCATTATAACAAACCATTAATTATTACCGTCCACCGGGTTCGTTAAAGTTGAAGCTCATCCGGACTATTAACGACATTAATTCACAAGATGAAGGAAGCACGACAACGACGGAGCCACGGACTTCCCAAATTAATGGTGTTGATAAACAAATATGTCAAATCAAAGTTGGACGATTTATGGCCGGTTGACAAATCAAATATCATGATATTTTGTGGGTTAGCTAAATTGTACAGAATTATGCGGACTCCATGGTAAAAGGGTTAAAATACACATAACTTAGAAATTGTTTGATGCAGAAAAAATAGCAGGATTTTTAAACTAGGTCAATTCCACTCAATAGAGAATGCAGCAAGGATGTCCAAAGAGGCTTTAATAAAAATAAAACATGACGAGGCGTAAGTTTTAGAAGGCTGAACCTAGATAGCAGAACGGTGGATGCCTTTACCGAATCCTTAATCCTAGAAGACTGATCTCAGTAGTTTCGACTAACACTGTGTGCATTTTAGGATGTATTTTACCAATGAATGCGTCGATCGCACTAATTATTTTGTTTTCGTTGTAAATTGTTAGAAAGGAAATTAATGAACGAACAAATGATATTTAACATTATTTAATAAAGTAAGGAAAATTATTTATTCCCCACTACTCAGTATGTTCGCAAGACCTAAACAATATAATGCAAGTCAATAGATTTCAAGTCATTATAAATCAATTAAGAAAACATTGCGTTTAATGCGTGGAAGACAGATTCCAAATGTAAGTACCTCACAGAATGGAGAATCCATTATCAGATTGGTTTCTCAGTAAATCGGTTTCACCGGTAATAAACCATTTTAGGCATCATACAAATTGATATTGGGTAGGGGAAAAAAGAATCATATAAATAGGTCGTCTCAACGTGGCCTAACCACTGTTGAAAATGGCATTGAACGCCGAAACAGCTATCATAAAACTAAATAAAAAACTAAAAAATTGCAGATAATAACAATATTATATTTGATTTACAAAAAAATAAATTATCTACTGATTTAAAAATTTGTAAATATTCATTGTCTATATTTAGAAAAAAATATTTCGCAAGGAAAAATAGGTTTATTGGTGTCACAGCAATTTTCTTTGGCACGTAATGAAATGTGACGTGTATTATCGAACTCAAGTAGTGTAAGAGTGAAAATAGGGAAAGATAACACGCCTTTTCTCTTCGGGCTTCTGTACTCCGGATTTACGATATTGAATTCGTGATTTATGGAAGTGGGTTAAACGAAAATAAATAGACATTTTTTTTCTTATTAAAGTTGGTATTGGTTATTAAAATGCTTATTTTCATTTATTGTAAAGAGGGATGGTTGATTTAAGATACGAACACTTCAATAATTTAAAGTAAGTCATTTTTTTTCTTCAATATATTATAATGAAAAAAATATCACAAAGATGGTTCCCATGGAGAGATGGAGAAGGGGCATAGATTTTAATATTAATTTTCTGATGTAATAAAAAAAAATTATGGAATTTTTTTTGTGTATGAGTGAGAAATAGTCGTAAATAAATGCATGAAAACAATTCCATTCGTGTTGTTTGGCTATCCACTTTACATATCTTGTGGTGAGTTAAATATGTAAAGAAAGTTCTGTAAGCAGATACACAATTAAATGACACAATTATAGTAGACATTTTCAACTACTCGGAATACAAATACAAAGAAACGATTATTGCGTACATCCTGTATAATTATTAATATATGTGTCTAGAGTATAAGTAACAGTGAATGTGAGGTATGTTTTGATTTTTCGCTCCTGAAACTTATTACTTAGGATGGTACTTACACTATGTTATTCCTGTATTTGTTGGATACATTATCTTTGAACCTACTGTGATGTGTTTTGCACCTGTTTATTATAACTAACTTTATATGTTAAAGCCCATATAGGGAGTATATTATACAATAAATAAATAATATCACACAAAATGGTATATTACGCTTTAATGCAATCACTCTTACAGTATTGAACTGAAGGGTGGGCGGGGCTTATAACCCCCCACGACCATTAATTATTATTTAAAAAGGACTCATTAAAATCATTTTTAAAAATCCTCATGTCATCCCTACCATTGATATTTTTGGAGAATTTAATATTCCTTCAAATAATTAAAAAAAATATATAACTAAATGTAATTTTCACAAATTTACAAAGAAAGGGCACTTCATTAAATAAACACACCCAGTGGTTCTATTAGCGATAGATTCAAAACAAAGGGATTTATATCCATCTGAATATGGAGAACTACGGCTCAACATCATTATAATAAAATATTATTTAATAACAAACTTAAACTGAAAGAACAAATGAAATATGAATATTTTAAAAAGCAGATAAAGTCGTTGGATTTATGAAATGTTTTATTTTAATTTTTAATTATTAATTATTTTGATTGAGATTAAAAACCTCATTTTCATATTTAATCATTGTAGAAAATAATATTAACACAACCTAAATGAAATGTTCGAGTCCCAGATGCGACTGAAATCTTTTTTATTTTCTGTCATTTTTTCCGTTTCCATATTTATAAAAAGTCAATAAATGTCTCATATTAATAAAAAATCGGATATTAATCCGAGACACTGTCTAGTTTGCAATTGTATTCCTCAGGAACTTTGTAATCATTATAAAGATAGCTGCCAATAATATGGGATTTGAAAAAAAATAAGAATACTATAAACACAACTTGAATTTGAGATATGATATCGATGAAGATGGCATAAATTGAACTGGTATCTTTAGCTAAGTTGGTTAAGCGGTTGCCCCGGGTAGGCAGATGTCCTGGGTTCGAGTCCCAGATGCGACTGAAATTTTTTTATTTACTGTCATTTTTTACTTTTTCATATTTCATTTAGGTTGTGTTAATATTATTTTCTACAATGAATTGATTTATTTTAAGTTAAATTTAAAATATCCGAGAAATTACATCACTCTTATATATTATATTTTTTAAAAAGTAAAATAATACAACATATTATTGCAAAACTCACATATACAGTATTTTTATAAGTTTCTTTAAACTTGAACATTAAACTTACAATAATAATTTATTCCATTTCATATTCCGTACGTACACCCGCCAACAAATAATTCAACTCAAAGTTTAAAAGCATTAATTGCTAATAGTGTTTTAATTTTATAAAAATATTTGAATTTGCGCCATATGTGAGCGCGTATCCCGTTTCGTTTAACCTTAATAACCGTATGTATCTTTTTAAATCATTTATAAAAATAAATAAAAATGTCGACTTATAAAAATTAAAAAAATAATAATAATGTTGTCAACTTATTAAAAATAAAAATCTATTCAATATTAAATCATTTTAATTAATTTGAAAACCCATGGATTAAATACTTGATCATTGCATTGCGTTCTTATTCCGCATTATTTTAGTGGTCTCAGTTCATTTCTAACCGTCTTTCATAGTACAACGTATTTATGTAATTTCCTTAGCTTAGTTTGTGTGTGTTCCACAAGAAGTTGTTGTTAGTATTGTTTTGGTAGTATTTTGGTAGGTATTCTATTGACCATGTCCAAGTCACTTCATCCATCTATATTATATTCTTTAGTTATTATATTTGCACTGGCGAAGCTTGATCTAAGCGAATCCGGTTGGCGTAAAAATACAATAAATACGTGGTTTATAACAAAGTGTTTGTTTTATTTAATACGATGTCAAACCACAAAGAGATTACTTCTTACGAAAAGAATATACATATTATAATTGACACATCTAAAGAAATCGATATATTATTATATTATATGTTACACAACATAAATACGGATTGATATAAGCGACTTATATAAGGTATTTCGACTTAGGATCCACTTCTTCAGCATATATCTGACTCTTGTTGGCAAATCACATTTTTTTAAATATTGCTTGGTATCATGCTGAATATTAGGATTTGCTGTCCGTATATATTATTATAATTATTTTGGTACAAGCAAGCCTCCATTCTTTATAAATCTAGTATTGCGCTCAAGTTGTACTTTCCTCCTATATTCAGAGTCTGATATATGCTGAATCAATATTTTTAACATAATAAGACCTGCAGGGCAAGAGAGTTGAATTCTGATACAACAATGAAGTCGAGATTTGTAAAATTACTTAAATTTACAAATCATGAATTTAAATCTTATCTATGAATAATATAAAAAAAAAATGCGAAACTTAAATATTGGACAATGTTTTTTTTTCGTTGTTTTCATCGAGTTTTCTTTAATTGCTTTTGTATATCATTTCAGTTTCTCTTTCACAATGAGTTACTGATTTATTTTGATTAGCACTTTAAACATAAAAAACTTAAGTAACTTGTAAATATTAAGGAATAGTAATATTAAACAAAATAAGTATTAAAAATTTGTAGATTTAGCATCGTTTACATTAGACAAAATCAATTTATTTCGCACCTTCATAGATTTTTTATTTTTAATTATTTTTTAAATGTTATTTAATTAATTCAGTTTTGAAATAACTTATTGAAGCTTAAAAACCTCATTGTAATATATATTTAATAAAAATGATATTAACAACTCTAAAAATGAAACATGAAACCGAAAAGACACCGAAAAGTTAAATATAACGGTAGCAACTGAGATTTAAACCCAGGACCTCGTGGTCTACCCGGGACCTTGCGCTCTAATCCTCTGAGCTATATCTACCCCAAGCTGATCCGTTATTTTTATCGGCATTATACTTAGATTTCTAAGAATTGTTAATATCATCTTCGAAAATCAAGAAATCAGAAATCGAAGTACGATACCGATAAAGATGACGAAACGGATTGGGGTAGCTGTAGCTCAGTGAATTAGAGCGCAAGGTCCGAATAGATCATTCAGTCTTGGATTCAAGTCCCAGTTTACTACCGTTATTTTTTTCTATGTCTTTTCGGTTTCATGTTTCATTTTGAGAGTTGTTAATATTATCTACAATGGTTATTTATTTTAGTTGGTTTTTGTAAGGCCCTAAAGGAGGAATGGCGATGTTTTAAACTAGTTGGCCTTTAATGGTGTTAAGGTACCAGGTAATTGTTTTCTTCATTAATATACTTTTAACTTTAATTCACATACTCTCGCCCTTAAGGTGATTTTTCACAAAAAAGGCGCTATACAAATCATCCAATTATTATTATTATTATTGAAATCATCCAATTATTATTATTCTCATGAAAAAAACTAAAAACAAATTAATAAAAAAAAAAAGAAAACAACCATTGAAACAAATAATAAGCGAATTCGATCAATGCAATCTTGCAGTACTCGCATGTGAATGCAACACACGGAATTTAATTCAAAAGAAATAGATACGGCTGAATGTTACACAGAGTGAAATAGATAGACGTATTGCCTTGCATCACGCATCGAAGATGGGATAAATGGACAAGTAATAAAATAAAAGTAACAATGCTGGTATATATAATTGAATGTATTCATCCTTTTAATGAACGGTATTGAACAACTTGACAGTAGGTATACGAAATTCGGGGAATGAACAATTGATGGACATAACTTGCCTTTTGGCAGTCCCAAAGAGGGTCCAAGATCAGATACCAACAAGTCAGGCAGAGTTATGTGACAGCTACAACAACTCATCATAATCAGCTGGGACGCCATCATACATCAATGGATTAACTTCTGATGTTGATTATAATAATAATAGTAGTAGATATCTATAGCAAAGTTTTGTGAAGGTTTACCCCAAGTGCGCTTTACACTAACTAACCTAACCAATGTAATTAGGAAATTACTGATATACTATTATATATATATATGCAAATTAAAACTATGACCTCAAATTGAAAAATATTCATGAGCAGAATACTCACGTACATGAACAATTTAGAATAAACTAGGGGTAATAATCAAATATAAAGTACAAGTTAGAGCAAGACATATACACTAAATAACCTAACCTAATATAATTATAAAATAACAGATATAATATATGTATGCAAATTTAAAAAAAATATATATACGATTTAAAATATTCATGATTTTTTATTAGTCTTATATTCTCGTTTCGAGCCGAAGCACAATATTTACCCGTTGCATCATGGGAACAGTTTATTAAATTATGTGTTTACAAAAAGGGTTCTTACAAAATATTATGCTTGCAAAGAATGCTAGATAAATGTACCCAGTTAAATTAACTACTTCCACTGCAACATCTGATGTGCAAAATAGAGTACATAATTTATAAATATTTTTTAAAACAAATCTTGGAAGATTGTAAAGAAAATTATGGGCCTCATTAGCGAGAGTCCTGATTTGCTTAACCTGATAAATATTCAAATACCCTCTAGAATCACTAAGCTGTACGTTAGATTTCTCTGTGAGGTTTCTAGAACACACTGTCATAGGTGCCCTGCTACAAATAGACTCCTGAGCCATGATAATTAAGTAGTAGAATACTTCAACAAATCTTTGAATCAAATGAAAAGCAATTTATCCAAGCTTAATGCAATCTTTATAGTTATACTTTCACTTTAAGCTAAATTTTCAATTCTTCTTGTCTTAAAATCTAATCATCATGTTCTACTACAATCTCTATCAATTATTTTAACAAGTTCTTTAACAAAATACACCCTTAATATCCCATTAAAATATATCATCCACTGATAAAGACATTTTCAATACTATGCAATTAAACTATATAATCCCACGCGTACATCTTTATTCACCAACACATTTCTCAAAACTTAATTTCTCGATCTGGATGAAAACAAAATAAACAGATTCTATCATAACTTAATTACACCAAACCAAACATAATATAACAACATTTCCGTTATATATTAATAATTAATTTGCATTTTATTATATTTTTTATAATATAATTAATAAGAAGAACCTGTTTACACCACTGTTTCAATAAATAAATATCTACGTGTTTCAGAAGCGAAGCTTCTCTCATCAGGATACACAATATTAAAAAAAAAAATGTACAAAATAAAAACAAACAAAAATTAACAATAAGTGATGAAAGTAGGTAAGTAATTAAGTACAATGTAATCGTAATTGAAAAAATAAAATAAAATAACATAAAATCTTAAATAATAAATATTTATTAGAAATTTAAAAGAGAAATAATTTTTATTATTAGAATAAATAAAATCAAGAAAACGTAATGCATAAAAATAAAATAATAATAGTTAATATTACCAAAAATTAATATTATTATTATTATTATTTATTCTGAAACATGTACAGATTTATATGTTAAAAACAGTGGTGTAAAAAGTTCTTAATAATTATGTTAATAATGATCGTTTGAAGAAATTTTTTATAATATTTTTTAACAAAATAATTAAATAACCACTTATAGTACAGTGTATCATAAATACGTGAACGCCTCAGTACAGGTTATCCTAGTGAGACGTTTACGATACACCATTATTATATTAATAATTTTCAGTACCTACACATAATTCCATATAATAAAATATTTCTTATGTTATAAAAATTGTTTGTAAATAAACAGAAATGATTACATGAACAAATAAATAAGTAAATTAATTTTTCGGCTTTCGATACATGTGGATATTTATGTATATTTATAAAGTGGTGGAAACAAAGTATATTTTTAAATAATTTATTCCAAATTCCTGTAATTCATACTACTTTTGGGCAACGGAATTTTAGGTACTTTGCGACAAGAATTTACAACATTCTTCCGGTTAGCATAAAAAAATCTGATTCACAAAAAATATTCAAACACAATGTAAAAAACTGGATTAGAAGTAATGATAGGGCATTTACCGGTGCACTCACCCAAATTCGAAATTATTGATTCAACGATTTAAGAAGCATATCTTAACATAAGTATATATTCATAGGTATTTTAAAACTATAAAATAATTTTCAAAATTACTGCCTCAACACAGGCTAGCCTAGTGAGGTGGGTTATGTGAAACTTCAACTGTAACTGTTTTTATATTATTTTTTATTTTACTTTATAAACCACTCTACACTTACATTATAATATTATACATGTCTTTTAGTTATAGTTAAATTTAATTACAATAAACATATTATTATTATTATAATTTTATTTTTAATCTTTCATTTTATTTTACGAATATTTACGTGCTGCCTGTTTGATCATTAAGATTTTTAGTATTTGTTCTTTTAATTATGCTACCTCGCTTTTATTTTATTTTACATATACCTACTTACTTACTTTCCCTTTTCTAGATTTTTACTAATGATGATTTTTTTGTCTATATCTTAATATTATGCTACCTTTACACTTTACTCAACTGTCAGTTATGGATTTATACACAGGGTGTCTGGGGGTAAAATGCAGTATCTTCAGGAGGTGATTCAACATCTACAATCTACATGATAGTACAAACATAAAATAAAAATAACTTTATTAGAAAACCTAACGTTTTAATGTACTTTTTTTTAAAACTAATGTAAACCTGAAGACTCCCATTGTTTTTACTGTTTATTTGGAGTTTTCATGGATTAAGATCAGATGTAGTTGTGTAATGTTGACACTCTACTCCTGGCGTTAATATCGGATAAGTTCGATATGTAATATATTTATTATTGATATATTTGCTGACTCCATTTATACAGTAAAGCGTCATCTATACCAGCACTTTGATGAATCCTACAATTTGTAGTATTGTAGCTTGGATAATGTAGCGTTAATGATTTGTGTTATATTATTTTTTAGTTTACTCTATGTGCTTATAATTTTTGATAGCTACTCTATGTGATCATGTTCCAAAATCCATATAAAAGCCCAGATGGGCGTGCAATCAAATAAATAAATAAATTATACTTCAAAACTTTTAGTTGATGCGTATTATAATTTCGCATGTCTTAATAATTAAATGATAATTTATTTTAATCATAATTGCTTTCCATTTTTTTTTTGTTAAATATTTTGAGGAAACAGAATAAATTGTTTCTTTGTATTTTGTCGAAGTCCATTAAAAACTGCACTGCTTTTAAATTGTGCCATATCACAAGTTACACGAATAAACAGTAATATTACTTTGCATTATGCTGACATATAATTCTCAAGCCGGGTTGAGTCTGACTAAAATACAGTGGATAGATTTTAATGAACCTGCAACTCATATTGAAATACGTTTTGTAGGTTTACGTATCACATTATGAAGTTGTGATGCTTAAACCATTATTATTCAGTAATATTCCCGTTAGGTTGCTTTTACTAAGCTTCATCTACCGAGAACAACGATTCCCTGAATTTGTACTGGGTGATCCGGCTGAACTGGTTACAAGAAATACATACCGATGAACTTTGGGAAACATTGCCTCTCGCTTAGTAGTTGTATTAGAGGTGGAAGATAGTCCTAGCGAAGCCCTGGTGAAAGGCAAACATTTCGACTTTATTGAAATGGTTTTGACCGTGTTTAGTGACCCGATCTAGTCAGTTAGTCCTAACCTTCTTCTCCCACGTCTTCTACCCCTCCTTATTTTCTTCGATCTTTCAACACACCATGAATTTGTGCTAATATCGACCAACTGGCTCGGAGCAGTTGGAACTCTTGTACGTCAATTATGTCGATACACTACTGTAAGACGGAAAAAAGCCGGAAACAGTACTTTTAGTTTTATTCCCATCATTGAATTCGTCCCACAGATATCTATGTTTTTTTTAATGAATTCCAATTAATTATTATAATAAAGTATCAACTTTTTATTATATAACTAGCTGATGTGTATCCGGCCTTGCTCGGGATTTTTTTTGTTTTTGCATGAATAACGCACAAGAGTCCCAATTGCTCTCAACCGTCTGGAGCCAGTGAGACTATGGCATCCCCAATTGGGGAATGTTCTGAGGCTGAAGGTATTGGGTAGGGGAAGGAGAAGGGGAAGAGGAAGGTGGGGAAATACCTGGCTATTCAGATCTGGTCACCAAACACGGCTAAAAGCTATTTCAAGCAACGTTTCAATTCTGAATGGTGGTTTTTCACCAGGGTGATACTGAGAGTATCTTCCACTCTGGAAGTATTTCTTTAAATCAATCTCCTATTTAATATTGCCGCCGTGTTATCGAAAAATTTCTGTACAAAAATGTATCTTTCACTACGGATACAGACTTCATATATCTAGGCTCGTCTACAGGTGACGAAGGAAACGGAAGTGAAAATAATGTTTTGCATGATGAACGCAAGCAAATGCAAAAGATATGGAGTGACAAAGACAAAACGAAAACCACCAAGATAAGACTCGTCCGGGCATTGCTTTATTCAGAAACACGAGCACTCAGAGCCAGCGAAAGGAAACAGATAGATGCCCTCGAAATGCAGTGCTAGAAAAAAATGCTCAGGATTCCAAGGACAGCCAGGCGCACTAACAAATTCATTCTGGAAGAACCAGGCATCCTCAACAGCCCATCAATTGTCTATTTTATTTTATTTGGACAACCAGCGGTTTAAAATATAAGTGTCTTAATTAGTCATTACGCAAAGAGTTACAAGTTTAGCCTATGGGGATGGGATGGTGGTAGGGTGGGGAGTCTATCCTAGTATAATTTGGACACGTTGCTTGTCAAACTGAGAACTCAAATCTGGAAAAACTCGTGGTCACTGGCAAAGTAGAAGGCAGGAGAAGCAGAGTAAGATCACCGATGCGTTGGACTGATCAAATATCACAGGCGTCCGGAACGTTGGAGTCCGCAGCTCTCCGCGCAGCGTAGGACCGGAGAGAGTGCAGGAGCTACCAGGGAAATTGAAATGGGGGTCACGATACTCCGTAATGGGGAAACAACTATGATATAGAGGAAAGAATTCACAATGCATTTACTGTTATATTAAGGCGATCCACCGGCTAAAATTCCAACGAAATCACGTGCTCCTTATGCAGATGGCGACAAGGTTGAGATTCCCGCTTAACGTCGGCCGAATGTTTCGATTTACGCAAAAAACCATCACCAAAATGCGTGTTTTATTCTATTCTGTAAAGCTCAGACATAATTATTAAAGTGTTTTACGGTCATATTTTGAAAAACTTAATTTACCACAATGCACAATACGACACTATCGGAAAAGCGGTTCGTAAGTAGGAGAGTTTGCGCTTTAAACATTTTTTTAATGTCTGATACTTTATTTTTTTCTAGGCTTATAAAAAGTCATACAAAAAATGCCCGGTTATACGAAAGGCCAAGGTGTGTTCTAAATACTCGCAGTATTTAAATAAATCATCTATGATATTTCTAGGCCATCAAATTCTCAAACCAAAAACACATGATTTTGCATTACTTCCCATTGCATCGCCTTAAGAGGAATGGCTGCGCGGCCTGTTTAGTAAAAAAAATATTTTTGTATTTGAGGCCAAAATAGTTACCTAAACCGAATGATCTTTTTTGCATCAACAGGAATATCAAATATCTAGTACGGATTAAAAGTTTTTTTTTTAACTTACTTAATAACTGCCAAGAAATCGAGATTTCGTGGTTTCAGAGGAAAATTTATTTAGGGCTAATGGCGATTTAAAAAATAAAGCATTACAATGAAACCCAAAATTAAGTTTTGTATGAAACAGGGCGCGCAGCCGTTCCTCTTAAAGACAATGATTGAAAAAACAAAAACGTAAGAGTTTTTTTCCATTTTCCCCCATTCAAGACTTAAAACATGTTTTTTAAATTTTATTTATATTAATTGTTTGGAGTTGTTACTTACTGTCTTGGAATGGCGTATAGACATTCGTAAAGGGTGTTTTCTTTACTAAATTCATTATTTTGCTATATTTTTCGTTGCTGGGTCTCTCTGTATTGGCAATCTCCGTACGTGGCGCTATCGAATAACACAGTATAACGTTTTAATTAAATGTTCTTTACTTTTGCCGTCACGTTCAGTTGTTATTTAACTGAGATGCTAAGGAAACTTTGCACGATCATTAGCGATATGCAGGATCCACAACAAGTAATTGAATTTACTTTTGAATTCCAAGATACGCACGTAATTACGAAGGGAATAATAAATAAACGGGAAAATCTTCGCACAAGCGATAAATTCATTTAAATCATGTCTGCTATGTACTCTAAGAAATAAAATTTAACAAATTTTTACGTTCATCGTATTGATATATATTGTTTGTTTATATGTTCTAACATTAACAAAAAATGATCCAGAACCTTAATAAAAATGCTGATAAACATTTCTAACATTTCAGTGGGGGCAGAATGAGTCATTTATAATCCGCAGAATAAATTTTTCCCACAAAAAAGTGCTAAAAGTAACTGAGACATATTGTTATATATTTTAGTTTCGTTTTGTCCTTCCTATTAACGATCCCGGATAATTATTAGAGTAAATACATGAAAATTGATTAAAAAAAAAAAAATTAATGTGATACCACACAAAGTCCCAGCTGCTCCCAACCCGTTTGGAACCGGTGAGACAATGGGATCCCCGATTGGGATATGTTGTGAGGCTTAAGGTATTGAGGAGGGGAAGGAGATGGGGAAGTACCTTGCTTTTAAAGCCAATTCAAGCAACGTTTCGATTCTGAATGGTAGTATTTCACCAAGTCGATGCTGACAGTATCTACCACTCTTGAACGTACCGCAAATATATCACATATTATTTTTAATGAATAAATTGAGAAATAAGACAATTTAATCAAATAAAATTCACTTGCGCACGCCAGGATTTGAACCCGCGACCTCCGGTTTTGTAGCCAAGGATCGTAATCACTCAATCACGAAGACCTATTTTAGGGGTTAGAAACAAGAACAATCGTGGAAATAAAATGACAAATACTTATTTTTTCATAAAAAAAAAAACAATTGAAAATCGTGTGAAGGCAAAAATTATTTTGATTATTTTTTTTTAATTATTTACAAGTGCTTTTTTCTATTCATCCATAAAATATTTAGCGATGTTTCAGAAAAATTGGTACATTTGATATATTGATGGTTTTTTGCATAACTTCGTTTTGCTGATACTTGGAATGATGATCTTCTTGAACGAATGAATTTCTTGTGAATTGACATGAATTCGAAGGTACGAATGATTTTATAAGTTAATAAGTGAATTACTAAATCAATTATTTGTTAGTGAAAATGAATTAATTGTACTTAAATGAATTACGAATGAATGAAGGAATAAATTATTGATACAATGGAATTTTAGCGAATATAAATTAATATATCATGAAGTGCCTTTTTTAAATAGTGCCGTTGTTCAATTTGCTTTTCAAAACGCTTCATTGAACATTTAATACATTAGTCACAAGGAGAAAATATTAAATTTGAAATGACCGACTTTATAATACGTACGAGTAAATGATGTTTTCCTGCCACCGTTGTCACCTGTAAATCACTTGGGAATATAAGCGAAATTACTCAATTTTTCTATATAATCAACCTCTGTCAGGTAATAGCACAAGATGTATTCCAAAGTTAACACACCTACGTCAGTATAATATATATACTCGTATGTGATGTACATAATATATTAAACACCTTTGGCCTTACCTATGTCACGTATTCAGAGATAAGGTCTAAAAGGTTAAATATTTAACAGTGACGTGCTGTTACACAGGTATGAATTGTTTAAAACTAATCCAATTCATTGAAATGAAATATTTTCATTAGATAAGTATTTGCAAGCCTTGTTTCCATGCGACCTACACATACGTTGTATATTTTAGCGTTTCGAGGCTGGATTTGGGCAAATTTAAAATTTTATTTTATCTCTAAAATTTTGTTTCGTTCATGGCCTCTCTCAGGGATGTGCTATGAATTTGAAAAAATGTTTTTTCATTAAGTAAATGAAACACGTTATTATAAACTACGAATATATTTTATTTTAACCAACCGGTTTCGCTTAACTCATCATAATATACTAACTTATAATATATATATAATAACTTTAATATAATATAATAACTTTAATATTAATAATTTCCGTTATTATATTTACAACGATGAAGCTTCAGTTAAGCGAAACTGGTTGGTGAAAATAAAATATATTCGTGGTTTATAATAACGTGTTTCATTTAATTAATACAATGTCAAACCACAAATTGATTGCTTCTTATGAAAAAAAAAATAAATAAATAAAAAATAAAATAAAATAAAATATATCTTATTTTAATCGCCTTAAACCTTTTTCTAAAAATTGTAAAACATGAAGGAAATCACATACGGTATCCCTGAAAGTTCACAAAGATAGTCTCTGCGATATATTTTTTGGCTCTTATTTTATAATGTCAAATGTACACTGTTTGTGAATAGAAATATAAATATCATTCTTTCCTTCATAATTTCATAATTTATTCGGTTTAATTTGAACACAAGTAAGTATAACTTTAATCTAAATGTCAGTAACTTTGCGGATACATTGAACCTTGTTAAATTTATTTCAATAACAAATTACTAAAATACATCGTAATTTTGTTAGGTGAAGGAGAAATAGGCCAATGACTGTGACGAGAGGATTGGCCAGAGAAGGAGAAAAGGGGGAAGTTTAACGACCATTCATATTTGCAATTTCTGCAGAATAGTAATACGTCCACTTTCTGACATTTTCCATAAATTCGGAGGGCAACATACAAATTACTGCCATCTAGCGGCGGGAGTTGTACGAGTTGGTTTTCTTTCATACATTTTAATGGATATTATGTGCAATATATTCTTTATTTTAAGTAAAAAAATTATAGTAATCATAAATTCATAAAATATATTAGGTAACTACACATGACTTCACTGCTCATACAAAAAATGCGTGAAAAAATATTCTTGTATTAACAGTTAAAAGTCTCGCCGCTCGCGCTCAGTCAATAATGGCTTAGAAAGGGAGTAATATACATAATTTTTCATAAATGCCTTATTTTTAGATTTGCTTAACATATCACATTTCGAATATGTTTTTTTATTTATTTATATTATGTCTTAATGAGAACATTAAATATTTATTAAAAAATATTTACTAAAGTCAATGAATGCATCGAGAAAATTTTCTTTTAGGCCGTAAGGTACGTCGGAGTGATATTATTAATTAATTCGGAATAATGATAAAAAAAAATTTGCAATACGGTAAACATAATGTTTTTAAAGAGAACAAAATTTATTACATATTTCTCAAATCAAAATAGTCTTGCATTTATCAAAATCAAATCAGAGATAATACTTTTTCTGACCGTCCCACATATGTTTCAGAAAATATTAAAAGTTAGAAAATATTTTTTTAAAGCGGAGAAAAATAAATGCAATCCTTTTCCAGTACAATCAAATTAATTAATAATAATAATCGGACCATTTCTATATCGCCGCTTTTGTGAGAAATCACCTCAGGGGCGCTGTACAAATATTACTTCCTATTCTTATATTATTCTTAAATTCGTCTATTCTACGAATTTATTATTATTTTTATTTATTTTTAACATTTATTTTCTCTTTTTGGACAGGCTATCATTACACATTATTTATAGACCATATAAAGAGATGCAGTTAAATTATCAAAACTAAATTTAATGTTAAACTTAAAAAAAAAGAAAAGCTAACTGTATTTATTCCTTACGATATATTGCAAGACGCTAATACAAATGATAGAGTGATTGTTTCCATTATATTCAAGAATGTATTTAAGCTAAGACAAAGAATTATTATCCATATTTTTTAGGATAAATAACACAGGATACTCTTAAAAGGGTGGAGCGGCGGGGGAGGATGGTGGCCGGTGGGATTATTATTGGTTAATCAATTTTTTTTTTCTAAAATTTTTACAAATTTAATTATTCTCCGTAAGCGGAAGCGGACGGGGCGCTCGAGGCGCCAGTGTAGCATGTTGTCAGTATATTGACAAATCTGTGTGTATTAGTATTTTATAATATTTGGTAAAAGCGACCAAAATCTAGGAAAAATATTCCGATATCTTAGATTCGATCGTAGATCAAATCAAGAGTGTAAGTCGAAAACAAATTTAAACCGGTGTCTCTGTTGTTACCATGTTTCTACTTCAATTTTGTATTCGCTGAATACATCCGATGTTTTCATTACATCTGAATATAATGAAAATACAGTAATCGACAGGAAAGTGTATTGATGTTATTGTGGAAAAGTTGCATTACGATTTTTTTACGATTTACTAGAATTTATTGCACGCCACTGAACGCCAAAGATTTATACGGCAGTAATTCCAACTGCAAGTTATACAACAACAACTCGTGTAACTCGATAAAAGCAAGCTTTGCTTTGAAGGCTTCAACGGAGATTGGTTATCAGATTTTCTCGTGTCGTCACCCCTGGGGCGTACCTGAGTACGTCACCGTATTATGGCACCGTATCATAACGGCAGAAATCAAGGCATACAGACGTCACCGGTGATAGGCTACGTGTCTAAGTTTGAGTAGGGAGTTTTTCGGGTTTGTTTCCTGCCATGGCTCTATTAGAAATGTAAAATATAACATTCATGGATTTTGACCGTCAAAGCATCGAGATGTTCGACAAAAAATCAAACAATTGAAAAAAAGATAATTTTTCAACAACCATTCATATTACAGTTTAACCACGAATTCAATTGAGCATAATATAAATTACTTAAATTGTTTTATTTGTTACCTCTGTGAATGTTTATCAATCAATACATTAATTTAATAAAAAACCAATTGTACGTAGGTTTTGTTTTAAAGTGGATTATTTCGATTTTTAACATCTTAACATATAAAACGTAATCACAAAGGGAATGTTAATGTACATGTATTTGGAGAAATTAAATTTAAGGCGATCCACCGGCTAAAATTTCAATGAAATCACGCGCTCTTTATGCAGGTGGCGACAAGGTTGAAAATCCCGCTTTAAATCGGCCGCATGTTTTGATTTACGCAAAAAAAACATCACCAAAATGCGTGTTTTATTCTATTGTGTAAAGCTCAGACATAATTGTTAAAATGTTTTACGGTCATATTCTAAAAACTTAATTTACCGCAATGAAAAATATGAAAATATTGGAAAAGGGGTTCGTAAGTAGGAGAGTTTGCGCTTTAAACATTTATTTAGTGTCTGATACTTTTTTTTGTATGCATATAATAAGACATACCAAAAAAATGCGTGGTTAAACGAAAGGCCAAGGTGTGATCTACTTGGAGTATTTAATTAAATCATCTATGATATTTCTAGGTCATCAAATTCTCAAACCGAAAACACATGATTTTGCATTACTTCCCATTGCATCACCTTAATATTTTTGAATCTAATTGCATAATTTAATAGTTAGTTTAAAGTTTCTGTAGAGTGAATGGTAGGAAGGTACCAGTTAATTTTAATATCTGCTAACATAAAAAAAGAAAGTATTAAAAAATCAACGTGGTTGTTGTATAGTTAGAAAATGTAATACAATTGGCCAATTTATGAATTTTCTTCAATAAATCTAAAATTACTTTGTGATATCAATTAATAAGATATATTTTGTGTAAATAGTATGTGTATCCCGATGAACGAAGCTTCGCTTTCGAAACATGTTGTTATTTACATATTAAAAAATGATTTAGTAAAATATTTATTATTCATTTAAATTTATGAAGTATAATTTATGAATAAATAAGAATTACTTTGTCTGCAAAACTGTTTTTATTATATAAATCTACACATTTGAGAAGCAAAGCTCACCTATTTAGGATAAACAATATACTCTATTAAGGATATTGTTCATCCTGATGAGGGGAGCTTTGCTTCTGAAAGATGTAAATATTTATGTTTTAAAAACAGTGGTCTTAACAAATTAATTCTTATGAATTTATTAATTGCGACGCCAAAAAGTGATTACGCAACTTTAGAAGAAATAATATGTCACATAAAAAATAGAAAAAAAGGTTTCGGTAATTAAAAAAAAGAAGTTTAGGTGCACCGTTTTAAATATTACGAAGAATGCATTAAAAAAAACATAGGTAAGCTTTTAGTTAAATGACATAATTTATATTATTTATACTCGTATGTATAATAGGTATTTCTATTTTTGAAACTGTTAATACATGGTGGAATTCCATTATAGTATATTATAATAAAACAAATATAAAACTTTTTTCCACTTTAATTTTTATTTGACCGTAACCGGGTTTCAGCTCGTTAGGGCCATCTTCAGACTGGTACAAATTATTCTAAATCTATGGTTTTTATACACAACATATGGGGGAGGGGAAGAGGGGTGGACTACAAGGGTTTAAATCAATTATCTTAATTACATTTGTTATTAGGTCGTTTTAGTAAATCTAGTATTCTAATCACCTTGGGTTTTTTTTTATTTACTTCGATATTATTCAGGGGAAAAACCTTACAAGTTATATGACTAAGTACTGGTCTAATTTTATTGTCAAATCATTATTATATTTATGGTGTGTGGGAATTTTTAATTACTTTTGAAGGGGTACATGTTTGCATTGGAGTAGGAATGGTCATTATATAAACTAAATACATATTTACTTTCAACATTATTACGATAATTACAATGGGTACAGCAGCGGTGATTTAACAAAAGATTCTAATTGTTTATTCATAACAAAGTTAGGGTCTAATTTATTAGTTAAGCGAGTAATTTCTAAAGATTCTAGTTTATCGAGTTTATGCCCTTTATTACATGTATATGTACCATACATTAAAGTGGAAAAAAGTTTTATATTTGTTTTATTATAATATACTATAATAGGTATATTCAGTGTCATATTTTATAGTGTTATCCGAGTTCCTTCTCATAATCGTTTTGAATGAAATATTTCAGTTGTTTAGTTTTATCTCCCTAATGTCTTCCTGAATTTAGTACCGGAAAATCCTGTATGTTATCATTAACTCTCGAACGAGTAACCCTGCGAAAATAACGTCGAAAAATCTGGCTTTGCATACTTGTAATCTCGTGAACTTGCCCAGATTGAGCTTGGGACGACGTGCTTTCGGGGAATATTATGCTTTTATTAAGGAATCTGCGAACCAGATTATCGATTTTAGATTAAGAAAAAATAAAAAGCTGTGATGCAATGCTTTTCAAATCTTTCTTCTCAATTTTTAAAACTTCCGTGGCAGGGTTGTTAGTTACTTGATTCTGAACACACAAAACATATGTTCAAATTAAACACTTTTTTGATACAATAAAGATATTTATTTTCGTGAAATATTACACGATTTTATTAGTTATTATTATCATAACATCGACTCTGTTTTCGTCAAAGGCGTTGATCCATTCTTTTTGGCATGACAACTATATGGTTTTTAAAATTTTATAAGAAATAAAATTAATAATCATTAGTAATCATAAATATTTATAGACTAACTCAGATCCGTGAAATATCATGGGATGTTGTATTTACAGAATTTGTGAAGCTTGAAGTTTAAAAAAACTGTATTTTAAATATGAGTAAAAGTAACTTTAAAAACATAAAATTTAAAATATGTATTGTCACGGCCGAGAATTGAACCCCAATCGACTGCTTTGAAGGCGACTAAACTTACCATTAAACCACCAACTATTGTAAGAACGGTTACATAAATGTATTATTTTTACCGCAAATAAGAATTATCTACTTATGAATCCGACATCTATATACTCGTATATAAAAAACAATGTTAGTTTGTTTGTTTCTTTGTCCCTGATGTTCTCGAAAATCACTGAACCGGTTTCACTGAAAATAGCACAGTTTGTTCTTATTAGTGCCGGGAAGGTTTAGAAAGTAATTTGAATGAAGTCCAACAAGTAAAACTGTTGCCATAATGTTTTAAAATTAGTATGAAAGTCATTGAACCCGCCATGTTTTATTTAGGTTAGCCCATAGATATAACACTCCGGTTAGATACAGATTACATATTCAAAAGGAGAAGGTTTTTTTGGGTAGAGTATTTTCAAAATGTAAAACATAAGTAGGCACCTACATAAGAACTCTATTATTTAGATGTGTTTTGAAAAAATAAACTTTTGGAATGAAATAAATTTTTCAAATAGTTTCTTCGTTAAGAGATAAAAAATACAAATTATAGTTATAAATCAATTATGGCACCTTAATGACGAGCAAGAATTCACAAGATCCTAACTTTATATAAACCCGAGCAAGGCCGGGTACATATCAGCTATATAATTATATTATACAATTGTTTTAAAATTTGGAACAAGGTAAATCAAAAATTCACCGTTCTGAGAAACCATGTGCCATACCTTGGATATAAGAAGTATAAAAAATGTGTTTTTAAGTCCGCTGTCGTATTTATTTTTGTGGAATAACGCCAATGACCAAAACACGGTTACGTATCGCCCTGGCGAGAAAACAATAGAATCGAAACGTTGATTGAAATGGCTTCACCTCTGTTTAGTGATGCGATCTGATTCAAAATGTTCTTTCCGAAAACGACAAAAAAAAATTAGTCGCGGAAAGAGATCAGTCATCGTCTTCTGTATTTCGTTTTCATACAAGACGCGTGAGAAGGAAGACTCTTATGCAAGAGGATCAACGATGACGCACGTACGACCTTCGGCTGTAACTACTATAAAAAGTCACATGGAATGCGTTCTGTTCTAAATAAACTAATAAAACATAAAAACTAAAATCCTTCTCTTTCCCTTTCTTCATTACCCCCACTTTCTTCAGCGTTACCAGATGTACCTAAAACAGTAGTTTAAATAATAGATCATAATTAATTTTGGTGCCAAAAAATATTTATGGCTTGTTTATTTCCCAATGAATTCAGTCTATCTTTCTTATTTTTGTGCAATGATATGGTCGGATGATGCAGGTGAGGGTAACTCTAGAACCAGATGGCTGCGTTTTCACCATCTGTTATATCATTATGTAACTAATCTTTGTGCTTTTTACTTTTAGATTAACGTCATGAGTTAAGACAAATCTTGAATAAAGCAAACAGTGGCTTCTCACGTTTAACAAATTATAATTGCAAACAGTTACCTTTCATAAGACAGTATTAGTTCAATAAAATCAAACGTACGTTATTCACACGGTGGATCAGTGGATTGGGAAAATAAAAGTCCGAAAGCATTTTTTTTTCCGATATTCTTGATTATTAAGTTCCAAAAAATGTCTTGGTCTAACCCGTTAACTATGCAAAAGGTTGTGTTTTGAAAGCTTTTTTCACTATTGTCCCACGTTTCTTTTACGTCTACAAGTCACGTTTTTGGGATATTCATAAAATATTCAAGGTTCAAATAACGATTTCCCACAGAACCCATGCTCATTGGTATGTTTTTATTTTACTTTGTCACAACCTTTTTTATAATGGATCAACGGGTTTCTGTCTAGAGTTTCCGTCTTATATAAGGTGCATAACGTAGGTCAATTCAGGTCAATTTTGTTTTGATTATTTGTAAAGGTACTTTTATCTTATTTTATCGTTTTACTATTTAACTATTTAACTATTTAACTATTTAACTATTTAACTATTTAACTATTTAACTATTTAACTATTTAACTATTTAACTATTTAACTATTTAACTATTTAACTATTTAACTATTTAACTATTTAACTATTTAACTATTTAACTATAACTATTTAACTATTTAACTATTTAACTATTTAACTATTTAACTATTTAACTATTTAACTATTTAACTATTTAACTATTTAACTATTTAACTATTTAACTATTTAACTATTTAACTATTTAACTATTTAACTATTTAACTATTTAACTATTTAACTATTTAACCATTTAACTATTTAACTATTTAACTATTTAACTATTTAACTATTTAACTATTTAACTATTTAACTATTTAACCTTTTAACTATTTAACTATTTAACTATTTAACTATTTAACTATTTAACTATTTAACTATTTAACTATTTAACTATTTAACTATTTAACTGTTTAACTATTTAACTATTTAATTATTTAACTATTTAACTATTTAACTATTTAACTATTTAACTTTTTAACTATTTAACTATTTAACTATTTAACTATTTAACTATTTAACTATTTAACTATTTAACTATTTACTATTTAACTTAACTATTTAACTATTTAACTATTTAACTATTTAACTATTTAACTATTTAACTATTTAACTATTTAACTATTTAACTATTTAACTATTTAACTATTTAACTATTTAACTATTTATTTAACTATTTAACTATTTAACTATTTAACTATTTAACTTTTTAACTATTTAACTATTTAACTATTTAACTATTTAACTATTTAACTATTTAACTATTTAACCTTTTAACTATTTAACTATTTAACTATTTAACTATTTAACTATTTAACTATTTAACTATTTAACTATTTAACTATTTAACTATTTAACTATTTAAATATTTAACTATTTAACTATTTAACTATTTAACTATTTAACTATTTAACTATTTAACTATTTGACTATTTGGCTTTTTGGCTATTTGACTATTTGACTATTTGGCTATTTGACTATTTGACTATTTGACTATTTGATATTTGACTATTTGACTATTTCACTATTTCACTATTTAACTATTTAACTATTTAATTATTTAACTATTTAAACATTTAACTATTATATTTTATAGTTCAAATTTTGTTTTATGAATACTAAAACATTCGTTGTTATCATCCCCTGTGAAGTTTTAAATAATTAATTAATTTAATTTAATTTAATACTTTAATTTATTTGTATAAAAAATGTTATTTGAAATTTCCTAACAAATGCCATTTGGCACTAACAACATTTTAACTCTTAGACAACCATCGATATGGAATATATTGCATAAACGTTATTTTTATAAGTTATGTTTTGATTTTTTTTTTTTTAAATTACATAATCTGTCCTAAAACATCCTTGATCCTAACCTAACCTATTAATCAAAAGTGTAGGCGTGAGTATCCAAATAGATCTTATTTAGCCGCTGTAAAATGTGTCTCCATCGTTACGAACTAGGTGAAATACGACCATCATTAATGGCCGTCGTACCATTCATAACGAAACACCGGTTCATAAGCGCTAACATGTTTCAATAAAAACCGTCGCAATATTAAACAGTTTTTGTGGATCACGGTGTATATTATGAAATGGGTAAAGCTGAGGATGATGGATTGAATTCTGCTGTCCATGGCATTCTTTATCTCATACAAACTTCTCCATTTAATCTTTTAGGTGTACTGGTCATGATAAATTACCGTAACCCTTATACATTTTTAAATTCTACCCACTGGAAGCAGGGTCGCACTGGCGTTTCAAGAGGTCGTGGTGGGATACATTACTATGTTTTTTCTTTAGATGTATTTTTTATGTGATAGATGGTAGCACTTGGTTGATGAACTATTCTCCGCTACCTTCTTTAGTACGCAACTTTTCAAATATGCAAACATTTATAGAGTTTGACATATGGTTAACTTTTAGACTGTCAGAAGAGAAAGACGCCATGTTTTTGTCGTTATTTAGCTGTTAAAATATTTTCATTTGGGCTTCTACACACTAAACTATTTTCGCATTTATGACGTGAAGCGATGCAAATTGAAAAAACTTGTGAAAATTTCATCATTCTCAACGTTTCAGTATTCATAATAAAATTTCGTGAACATTGACGTATGACGAAATTATTTTTCCGTAGCGAACAAAAAAATTACGATTCAATCGAAAATCTTAGTTATAAATTGTGGGTGATCTTTTCTGTTTTTAAATCTCATGTAAATCAAATTTAATAACGTCTTATAAAGTTCTGAAAGTATTTTAGCTTTTTAATTATTCGTTCATTATGCGTTCAAAGCCATTTTCAAACTGGTTTTTTGGAAGGTTTTTCAAGTTTGAAAATGCTGTTTAATAAAGAAATAAATTCCTCGCAGAACTTAATAACAATATTATTAAATTTGATTTACTTTCAATTTAAAAAAAAAAAACAAAATTAAATAGAGTTTCACAAATTTGACGCAAAAACAACATATTTAGGTGTCCGGTCAGTGGCTGAGTTGGCATCGCGTTTTGGTCTCACCCAGGGGTTGGGAGTTCAATTCCTCGGCTGGCTAAGTCCTCCTTTACGATACAAGCAACATCTTCCATTTAATGTGATGGTAGTAGGAGATTTTCAAATATTATCAGGTTATTCGTAACCAGGGAATAATTGTATTTTTAAAAAAATAAAAAAAAAGAGTTGTGCGCACATAAACGTTAATATTTTTTCTGTCTAATCCCAGATTTTTATTTTTAATTTATATTCGCTAGATAGTTACCTTATAATGGATATCATGGAGGGTCGATTGAATTAAGATTTTCATTGTCAGGTATTTATCAAATATCGATGGAAACCTATAGAAATATAGAGTTTTTTTTGCGATTTCATTCATTTCATCTTTGATAAAATCGTAGTTTTCGTAAATTTTTTACAATAACTTGGCTAGTGCGAAGGTTCATTGTGCGTACAAGTAAGTCCTGGATCTGTCTAAGGTTGTGAATCTTGGACCTTTGGATCGATTGAATATGTCTAGGTTCTCGTTGGATAAAAATACTTCTATTGTTCACTGATAATATTTCTGCTTGAATAATACAATGGTCTAGGGAGACTTAAATATCTCTCGAGGAACTAGCGTTATTGATCCCTTTGACACCAGTGCATAGTCGGGAAACATTCCAAACGCACGCAAAACACTTGCACACGGTTGACATTTGTCACATGAGAACGGTTCGCTTCTACGACTCGTTAGTGTGTTCAACAGCTCGGCTGTGGAATGGTCTGCCGGTCTCTGTGTTCCCTCCATCCTACAATATGGGTTTCTTCAAGACCCAGATTCACTCCTTCCTATCCTCTAAAAGACCCTTCACACAGCATTCCCAAAGATGATATAGGCCTTGAGGGAAATTATTTCTCTCAAGTGTGGAGTTACTGTAAAAAAAATCTCTACACTGTGTTAATGAAGGTTGTTGATTACTGAAAACTTCTTGAGAAAACATGTATGAATAAAGCAGTTGATGTTATTTATAACTTTGATAGTTTAAATCATAGAAGGGTATAATTACTTGATTTTAGGAAATTGTCTAATTTTGGCTGCATTTACTGCACTGAGTAAGAACTGAACTATTATAAGTGTAACTACGTAACTCAAAACGATTGAAACAAAGAATAACCTTGTAGTAAATCTTGAATCATCTTGCCATAAATACCGAACAGCCATTAAGATAAAATTTTGGTATCTGAGTTATATTTTTAATTGAACATTAATTTAGAAAAAATGAAGGAAATCTTGAAAATTTCGCGATAGCCCGTGGAGCCAGTCCGTCCCTGACTGTGTGACTGGTTGAAAATTGAAACCGAAACCCGGTGAAATCGCGGCTGTGAAAGCAAATTAAAACGTACATTTAAAGGATGAAAGAAATCGCCAAGTCACGCGGAATAAATGGATAATGAAAATAAACTACATAATAAGACACGCCATCTACCGAAGAAAATAATTTGAAATATTGTGGAAGGAAGCTCCAAGTACCCCCTGAAAGAGTGAACTTTATCTCCATGAACCTGTTAGAACCAATTATACACTAATAGACTTGGAAACAAGGAACTTGGGTACAATGGATGCTGGGCACTGGGGGCAATGAAAACATTAATAATTAAAAATGTTGAAATTTTCTAAAAGTTTTGGTGTTAATTATTTTTAAATGGTCTGCGAAATGAGTGTGTATTAGGGTGGAAGGTTGTGACACCAGGCGACATTTTTTTAATACTTTCATTAAAAATAGTAGTTTAAAGGGGAGAGGGATTATTTATTAATTCGAAATTATGTTAATATTATTACGCAATACGATAAACAATGTTTTTGAGGACAAAAATATCAATGATATATTTTGAAAACTTACATAGGCTTAGCATTTATCAATATTAAATCAGAAATATGATTTTTTTCTGACCGTTCCACGTTTGCTTTTAAAATATGTAAATATATTAAAAAACGGAGAAAACTAATTGAAATTCGTTCTCGGTACGTTTTTTGTTATGCACCATTTTTTTTAAAATCCGCATTTTAAAGAAAAATATTAAAATTGTAAAAATGAAACGACACTACATTATTTTTTTTTTTAATTTTCTTCTCAGCATTAAAGCAAAACTTTTTTGAGGACATTCAACAATTTGAAATATTTTATAAAAGATCGTATTTTGGGAAAAGAAGGTCATGTTTCTGATATGATTTTGATAAATGCTAAACCGATGTATATTTAAAAAATATGAGAAATATTTTTCTATTTAAAACATTATATTTATCGTATTGCATGAACATCATATCAGTATTTACAATTAATAAACTATCCCCTTCCGACGTCCCTCTTCTCCTTAAGACACAAAGGTAAAAGTATTCACTTTTCTTAAATAAAATCATCCACTGAACAAGCCCTTTTTACTCAATTTTTATATATACACATATGTGCGCGAATTTGTTGGTTTTAAATAGTAAAATTACAAACTTGTAACAAGTATTGTAATTTCGATTAAGATCATTATCACTTAAATAATGTTATTTATTAAGTTATTTCTTTTACATCCTATTAATATATCCTTTTCGTTTGAAAATTTTATTTAATATGTACTTTTGTTACTTGAATTTAAAATTTCGCCACCGGTTTCGACACATCCACTACCGTCCTTAAAACCAAATGACAGGGATGTATCGAAACCAGTAGCGAAATAATAAATTCAAGTACATAGTGAATAAATTCAAGTACATAGTGAATAAATTCAAGTACATAGTGAATAAATTCAAGTACATAGTGAATAAATTCAAGTACATAGTGAATAAAGCTTTTCAAACAAAATGTCTAGAAAGTGTTACATAGTTAATGCCCAAGAAATACAAACATAAAAAGTATATCCTTTACAAAAAAAATGTTCATGACCACATTATTATAAATACTGTTGTGTGAAACGATATTGGGTTTTCGTTTAAAATGTTTCTTATTTAAACAACTTTACTAATCATCACGCCATTTCCCCGGGCATTGAGGATGGAACACCATGCAACTCTATATATGAATATATTTTTTTTTGTTTTTTTAACAATGTTAATGTTACAAAATGAAGATGTAATGGAAATATAATGCATTAAATATTTTAAAAGTATTTATGCCAATGGAGAGAACTGTCTATTGAGTTTGGCGTGAGAGTTATCATGAAACATAATACCAATAAGAACACGCATAAACAGTGACTATATAAATAATGAAAAATAAGTGCTAGAAATTAGGTGGGATTAATTTGGCTTATAATTTTATTTATTATTTTTTATCATGTAACATAATACCAATAAGAACACGCATAAACAGTGACTATATAAATAATGATAAATAAGTGCTAGAAATTAGGTGGGATTAATTTGGCTTATAATTTTATTTATTATTTTTGGATTCTAATCGTTTTTTTGGTTATTTCTTTGGGAAGACTATTAAATTATTTCATTCTTACTATATTTTAAATGTAACTCTTTACTCATCCAGCCAACCAAACAACCAAGTGTTCCTATAGAATTCCTATTTACCACGCTTCTCCCATCCTTTTCAAATCTCCTTCTTTGTTTTTCATCACTAAAAAAATACAATTAAAATACCACAAAAAACAATACTAAAAACAAATATTTACACACCAAAACCATGATTAAAAATACTGCAGAGGGCCATTTTTCTGGAATAACTAAAATAATTTATCAATGTGAATAGGTACTAAAGTTTATTTATTGGAACAATATAAGATGAAACTTTTGTCTCGTAATTCTTTTGCCTTTGCAAAATATTCTATATTATTTTGTAGAAACATCACCTTAAAGTAGTTACATACGAATCAGTAGCGCGCATGGCTCTATGACCCAGGGTAGACTGTAATCTTTTTGGCTGTTTTTAAATAACATTTTATATTTTAGTGGCCTTGAAAAATGCCGTTTTACTATTATCTTTTATTGTGGTTGTGGTTAGGTTGACAAATTTGAGTAAAAATTGATTATTTATATACCTACATGCTAAAGCAATTCGCCTTTCTTTTTTATTAAACTCGAGCACTGTACCATAATAACAACTTCCCGAGCCATATTCTTATGATAGGCAGTAGGCACAACTTTTCTGCCTTTATGGAGTGCCACTGCTGTGTGTTGATTTTCAAGTTCGGGTGTGAATTGTGCATTGAATATTTAAAAATGGTAATTTTACTATCATCTGCTGATAATTGTTATTCCTAACTGAATAAATGATCATTCGATTTCATACCTAAAAGTATTTCATAGAAATTCGTCGATTTAAAAAAAAAACCCCTAACCTTTTTCTCTTTATGTTTCGTTGTTTTTCCTAGGGCACGCAAGGCTTTTCAGCTTTTATGGACAGCACGCCACTGATACGAATAAGCATCAAATTTATATTATGCAGAGGGTTTTGGATTAGATTTCCAGGAAGATGGCATTTGGGATCATGATCCTAAATCCAGGGAATCATTAACTTAATCTATATCAAAGCCTTCGTATATTCAACTTCCTTTGTTTATTTTTCTTAGAATGTCACCCTTTCATTGTGTTTGAGGGTTGCAAACATCACGTCAGTAATTTCTCTTTGATGCGGCAATCATTGATATTATGAACTTCATTAAATATTGTGGGTGGGAATTCATGAACAAGGTTTATTATTATATATTTATGGATTATTCAAAGTTCTATGAAATTAAACCATTGATAAAATAAAAATAATAATCATCTCTCAACGAACAAATTGTGGTTTTAAGTATTATTCGTTGTTATAGTCCAGTAAATTCTTATCTTTCTACGATCTGCATTTATTTTAATGGTATACTTACATCAAATATGCGACGTTTTCTGAAAGCCTCAGCCTCTCAGAATGTAAGATTAAAAATGGCCTTGGCCTCAGCCTCTCAGAATGTAAGATTAAATATGGAACGTGGAAAAGGGTTTACGTGATGTAAATGTCATCCATTGAAAATTACCAAAACTTAACACCTTGAAACTCTTTTCTCTCTGTTCGGCCTCCATGGTAGAGGGGTACGGCTCTCGACTGCGAATCTGAAGGTCACGGGGTCAAATCCCGGCGTGCGCAAGT